>CM070827.1:1410826-1655045 GCA_036326025.1 Chrosomus eos
CTCACTCTCTCGTGCCTCTCTCTCTCGCAAGCGCACACACACACACACACACGAATTGTAATCTTGACATCGCACGCCTGTTCATTAAGCTGTGTTCACATCAAACACGAATAGAGCGAATTATCCAATAATGTTTCACAATTCTAGCCTGCATGGCATGCAGATGAAGAGCACTCATTTTCTGCTTCTCAATCGCCGGTTACTGAAGAGGAATCCAGCAGCACGAGACAACGTGATGGCGCAACCAAACTGACACCGTTATGATGTTAGCGTGTCACTCCCTACGTTGCTAGGTAGGTTACCAGAGAGTGCGTGCCTTTGTTAATGCAACCAAACTGGCTTCACAACCTGTGGTTTCTTCCGACGAAGAAAAAAAAAAAAAAAATCGAACGTTTTATCGAACACATTTTTTATTGATATCGATCACGTGTCTATCGCGATACATAACGTTATCGTTTTATCGCCCAGCCCTACCCTTAGTAGTGTGTGTGTGTGTGTGTGTAACACACAGTGGTATGAAATGTTCTAATTTGTTACAGTTTATTTAAATTGAAGTTATGTTATAAGATTTAAAGGTGCAGTGTGTAAGTTTTAGCAGCATCTAGTGGTGAGGTTGTGAATTGCACCCTACAGAAGTTACTGTGGCCAACAGGAAGTGATGTTGTCATCTGAGACAGCAGAGAGTAGCCAGTTAAACAATGAGGTTTCTTTACAGAGATAAATTAAGAATTTAGGTTTACTTAATTATTCAGTAAAACGATGTTACTGCGAATATTATTGTTACTTGTTCATCATTGTGTCAGTGTTTTATTCGCTGACTTTAGCAGTTTCTTATCATGAAGAACAACATAGTGACCAAACACGTTTGTCCGTTCAGGGCCACCGTAGAAACATGTCGATGTAAGCGGTGTGTGTGTGTGTGTGTGTGTGTGTGTGTGTGTGTGTGACAGAAACGGCTCATTCTAAGTTAATAAACACATAACGCTTCATTATTAGGGGTGTCAAAATTAATCGTTTATTCGATGCACCGCGATGCAGACGAGGACGATTCGGTTTCGGTTCAGTAATAGACCATAACCGGTTATAATGTACTGACGCTTTTCTGACGCCATTTAACGCGCATGTGCTTTGTCGCGGTAGCAAACACTGCTGGCAGAGGGAGACGAGACGCGAGTGCGAGTAATTAAACATTCCTACATATGAGCATGCAAGTTACATGCGCTTCTTGAGGCACACACGCAAGGTCTTGCTCTCTCCGTGCACGCGCTACACAGTTTGAACATACATTCACGTAGCCTTTCGAAAACCGGGGCGTTCAGTGTCCCGGGAATCGGGATCAAACCGGGACAGATGGCAACCCTTCCGCACCCGATGGTCAAATTACACTTATTCTGTGTTATTTCGCGTGATTATGGATGATCGTCTTCAACAGCGGACTCGGTGACGGTTGATGCGCGCATCTCCAGGGTAACATACACTGATGAATGAGCGCTGCTTTTAATGAACATTTCTCTAAAACAAAATTATTTTGAAAGAATTTAATTTTCTTAATGGCATAAACAGGCTTTAGTCCCATGAAACTTAAACTGGAATGTCTCTGTTGTTGTCACTGGGACTTCCTGAACAGGCGAACACTCACGCGAACACTTTCTAATTTACTTCAAAAGTGATGTATGCGTGCTCGCGAGCACGCATACATCACTTTTGAAGTAAAATAGAAAATTAAGGATGCGGTGCATCGCAATGCATCGCGATAATCGAATTGAACCGAATCGATGACATGAAAATCGTAATCGAACCGAACCGTGAGACCAGTATAGGTTCACACCTCTATTCATTATAAGGTCTTTATACACCACTGAAAACATAGTTATGAATATGATATTGCATTCAGTCAACAGATCCTCCTAAATATCACACAGTGCACCTTTAAGCGAGTGAGTTCTGCTGTTTACCTGACCCGCTCCGGCTCAGTGATGGTGAAGTTGAGTAAAGCTGAACACGCAGTTTCGAGGCTCGGGTCTCGGGTCACCGTCTTCCCGCTCTGACCTTTCAGCGACCCCCAACCGTCCCTCAGGAAAGCCACGAGCAGAGCTGGAGTCTCGAGGGCGAGCAGGACCCGCCGCGGCCCGTCTTCAGCCGACAGGTGACACAGCGCCGGGAGAAGATATCTGCCAAAGAGCGTTCACACGGGATGATGATCTCAGGCTCTACTAGAACAATTTTCCTCATATTTCTCCATTGTTGCGGCTCCTCTCTTCCCAGTCTGTCAGTAACGCTCTGTTTACTTCACTACTATAGTCTGATCGTTGAAGAAATTAACTAGCGAGTCTCGACTGTTTCCCGAAACTGTATTATCGCAAATTGGTCGTTTAACCGTGTTGGTTACTGATGTCACGCAGGTGTTGGTGTAATAACTGCTTTTAATGAATCTGTTAGAGATCGAATTAATGCGAGATGTTTTGCTATAAATTATGAACATGGCATCTGAGGAATATTTCTCATTTTATTCTCAGTTATTTTGCTGTATTTCCAGATTCACTCATAGTCTCGTTCTTTCGCACTCGAGCTCGTTCACACATGCGCACTCTTCAGAAACGACGCTTTAAATCTCTTGACAAACTAAAAGACGTAAATGACATTTGTATGCATTCTAAATAAAAGATTTTGCTTATTTTGCTCAAAATCAGGATGTATTGAGTCACATGTCATGCAAACAAGAAACTCTGCCTCTAACCGCAGGTCGAGATCTGTCACTCACACACACACACAACTCTGCGACGCTGTTTGTGAATGTTCGTTAACTATAGTTTTGGGAAACACAGACTCGTTGAACTGCTTATAACGACAGAACTTGTGACTATAGTTGGCTAACGATGCTTTCGGGAAACACACCCCAGATCTTCCTGTCTCTATGAAGCCCCTCCTCCTGAAAAGCACACTGTGCTCTGATTGGTCGGCTGGAGCAGTGCGTTGTGATTGGTCGAGCGCTTCGAGTGTGTTTGGGAAATGTCCCGCCCCTTACCATAACCGCCAGTTTAACACACTACTAACTAACTCAACCAGGCCCCGCCCCTTTATTCTGCGTATGAATTATTATAATGAGGAATATTGTGACGTGTTCGTTCAGGAAGAAACTCAAGATACAATGGAGGCGTTTCAGCAGTTCAGAAACACTGACATGATATAGAGAAGAACTGGAGCTTTCTCATCCTCATAATTTTAAGTATTTAAAGAAAAGGCTTGTCTTACCGAAGAGCAGCGTCTCTGCTCCAGGTCGCATCATGTGATCTGTTGCTGACGGACATCTTTGACATCCAATCAGAAAGCCCCTTGCCTTCCTCCCCTCCTTTAAAGTGACTTTTCGCATAGCCAATGAGGAAAGGCAGGAGATCAATGACATCATCCTTCAGACATGCGGTTTCCTCAGCGAGCCAAGCACAGAGCGAGCGCACCGTGGCAAACAGAAACGGCTCGTCGTAAGCGCTCTCTTCCACCTAAACCAGAATTATTAATAACAGCTTTTCATTTTATATCATGAAAACATGTTAGAAAAGTACATTCCCATTCAATTTAACTTTATTAGAATTATTAAAATTATTAGAATTTTGTTTGAAGAATATTCTAAGTTAAATTGAATGGTATTGTACTTTAATAAAATGTTTTCATGTTATTAGAATATTGAACAGGAGTAATGATGCTGAAAATTCAGCTTTGATCACAGGAATAAACTACTTTACTATACAGTGCTATGCATACGTTTAGACACCCATGCTAAAGTTGCCTAAAAAGAGGAATAAAAAATAATCTTTTGGAAATTTATCTTAAAGCCTTAATTATAATGTGGAAAAATTCAACCTTTAAGGAAACCAATTTTCTTTGTGAATGAATAATGTATCGTAAATAAATAAATGTTCTTCCTTAAAATACAGTGTGCATAAGTCAGTGCACCCCTGTGTTAAACTCCCATAGAGACTGCAGATTTTATTTTTAAAGGCCAGTAATTTCATGGTATAATGTGCATAATATGCATCCCGATAAAGTTATCTTGGCCTTTTGAATTAAAATATCCCACATCATCACACACTCTTCATCATACAGGATATCGGCAAAGGGGAACTTTCCATAAGACCATCTCTTAATGCAGATCAAACCAGCTATTAGGCTAAATGAAATGACACCATACCACACATTTATTTATTTATTTACGACACATTTTTCATTCACAAAGAAAATTGGTGTCCTTAAAAGTTGGATTTTTCCTCATTTTTTTAAATTAAGGTATTAAGATCAATTTCCAAAAGATTATTTGTTTAGGCAACTTTAGCATGGGTGTCTAAACTTATGCATAGCACTGTATATTCCCGTAGTAAACTATTTTAAATTGAAATGATATTTCACAATTTTTACTGTATTTTTGATCAAATAAATTCAGCTTTGATCACAGGAATAAATTACACACACACATATATATAATATTCACATAAAAACCAGCTGTTTTAAATTGTAATAATATTTCAAATTTTTTACTGTATTTTTGATCACATAAATGCAGCCTTTCTAAGCAGAAGAGACTCTTTTAAACCCAACCCCAAACTTTTGAACAATGACATGCATGTTTAACCCTTGCATTCCCACCTGTTTCAGATAGTACATCTCAGCAGAGAAGGCCTCCTTCAGAACCCCTAAGACCTGCCGGCTCTGTTGAAGACTCAGGCCAGCGATGGCCGTCAGTGGTGGGCCAGGACTCGAGGGCGCCCCCTGTGGCGGGGCAGGACTCGATTGCGCCCCCTGTGGCGGGGCAGGACTCGACTGCGCCCCCTGTGGCGGGGCAGGACTCGACTGCGCCCCCTGTGGCGGGGCAGGACTCGACTGCGCCCCCTGTGGCGGGGCAGGACTCGACTGCGCCCCCTGTGGCGGGGCAGGACTCGAATGCGCCCCCTGTGGCGGGGCAGGATTTGAGGGGGCAGGACTCGACGGCGCCCCCTGTTGCGGGGCAGGAGTCGACGGCGCCCCCTGTGGCGGGGCAGGATTTGAGGGGGCAGGACTCGACGGCGCCCCCTGTGGCGGGGCAGGACTCGACGGCGCCCCCTGTTGCGGGGCAGGAGTCGACGGCGCCCCCTGTGGCGGGGCAGGATTTGAGGGGGCAGGACTCGACGGCGCCCCCTGACTGCAGGCCTGCTCCATCGCCGCCTCCATGATGCGATAGCATGCGGTGAGCGTGTGCTGGAGCTGCGGGTCGATCTCAGTTCCCTCTTCTAAACCCATCCTCACCTCCACACACGCCCGGTTCACCAGCAAACAACAGAACTTAGGCGGTCCCGTTGACTCCCATCCGAACAGATCCAGAAGGCAGGCGGATGCCACTAAAACCGGGCCTAAATCCTCCTTACTGATTTTTCCCTGAACCAAAGGCCGGAGCGAACCCCATAGACGACCCACAATCTCCTTAAGCACCTGGTTTTCCGACTCGACCCCGGGAGGAGGGAGAAACAGTGGGATGTTTGTGCACATCGTTAATCGGGCTTGTTTGGAAGCTTGGGAGAAGTTTTCCGAGACGACCCCAACAGCGAGAGCAGATCAGACGAGTGTTTATCCCAAGCTCGCAGGCTTACGCTGGAAGATAACATGAGTCCCAATAGCGGAAGTCCTTTTTCACGGCTGAGAGTTTGATTTTTGAGTACGGCTCTGGTTAGAGCCGGAATGGCTCCGCGTGTGAGAAGCTGATCAGGACCTTGCGGTAAAGCACATACAGCGCTTAATACCTGGTAGCAGTCGCAAGCTAACGCCTCATCAAGGGTGATCTGGGAATCTGTAGCACTTTGGGATCCGGAGACGCTCTTGGATTCATTTGTTCTCCTGGTCCGGGTGGGTCCGTTCTCCAAAACGCTCAGGATCAGAGGGATTGTGCTGAGAAGCTGTGGATGCGCGACCATGCTAGCGTCCGTGCTAAGAGCCGCCAGTAGAGCCGAGCCCAGAGAGATCAGGTCCTGCGGGGGTAACCCGGACCCGTCTTCACCACGGAACGCTGTGACCAGAAGACGTGCGGGAAGATTGAGGCCGACCGCTTCGAAGATCCGATGGAGAGTCCCGGAGTCCAGCTGTCCGGCCGGACACAAGCGTGTGATCTAAACACACAAGAGAAAAACACGTATGTTTCCATTCAAAGTTGTGAATTTAAACCCTCATCATTCCCTTGGGTCATTTTGACAGGAAATAATGTTTTTAAAAATTGAGTGTTCATCTGAGGGGTCCAAGATTCTAGGACTTTTGTCACATTTGAATTTTGGAATTTTGTGGTTGAAGTTTAAAAAAAGTAACAAATCCTTCCCTCGTGGGTCAATTTAGGAATGAGTGGAATGCTTCAGTACACATTAAAATTCAAACTAAAAATGCTAAAACTTTACCAAAAAATTATTTTATAAATGTCTACATGTGTATCTGAATGCATACTGAAGAGAAACTGGCTTTAGGACCCAGCGGAAAAGATCATTTGCTCCATATAGAGTTATAAGGCCATGTAGAGTCATGAAATATCATGTTATATTATTTTTTCTTCCATAAGAGGTCGGCAAAAGATATTCAGAGCTGAATCAAAAGGGTTATGCATGAAATTGTTAGTTATTTTGAACTTAAGTTGAAAGAATGTGAGGAATGTGCCTAAATTACTATTTATTGATAAATCTAGTAATTTAAAGTTAAATAAAATAAAAAAATAACAATAAATCTCCCAAAGAATTTTAAAAATATTATCAAAATGAAATAAAATAAGCTTTTTGGACAAAAAAAAAAATAAAAAGTATAATTTTAGGGCTTCGGGTCATTTTGACCCGCGAGGGAAAGATGTGTTACAAAGTGCGAGATAAGGATGAGGGTTAACTCTGGAATATCACATAAAACATTTGAAAATAAAGCAGCATTTCCATCCCATGAGTTCAAGATGACAAAATGGGAAAATAAAAATGGAAGTTGCTGCAGTCGGCTCTTTTATTCCTCCATCATGAATGAGAGAGCGGCGGACGAAACGCAATAAACGCCGTCATGTTCTCTTGCGTTAGGATGCTGGGGTTTGGGACATTTTTATGCATGTGTTAATTACTATTTCTTAAGCATCAAGGGAAGCTGCACTAGTCTTCCATATAGTGCCGTATATCCGAGTGAAACTTCTGAAACAAGAACAACTGTGGGCGGGGCTTGATTTTGTCTGTGGGGAATTGATTGGATGGTTGTGGTTTACTATTGGCTGATCTAATGTGAGTGACAGGTTGCCCCGCCCTCGTCATCAGAGAAGAGAAGGCACATGAATTTAAAACAATAATGATGTGCACCAATAATGTAATGCAATGTTACATGAAATAATAGTAATTTTGATTGTCACATATGTGTGTGTGATGTCACATATATAAAAACAACGGCGGTCGATCACTGACGTAGATGAGGAGGATAAGCTGTTGTTTACCAGGAGCAGCGCTGCTAAAACGTGGCTGTCGTTCTTGGCATGAGTGAGGGCGTGCAGACAGCGCTCCAGAACCTCGCTCTGAGACCGAGACAGGCCACAACCGGACCCCTCCAGGGCTTTCGGCTCCGCTCCGGCCCGAGTCTGCGGGTCCAGATGACACCCGTTCTCTGCCATCTTCTGCTCAAGCCTGTAAACAAGCATCAACATCAGAAGATATACAGTTAGGGACTACTTCAGATACTAGTCGTCCAAGTGTAGAAGCCTATGGTGCTGTAACATGTCAGATTCAGGACTGAAAAATGCCTACGTCATATTCTGATAACAGGTTTAAGAGTTCACGTCAGGTTAAATCAGGCATTAAAAGAAAGAAAATGAAAAGAAAATTGCGACCAAGTTGAAATTATGACAACAATTTGAAATGATGAACCGAAATTACTACTTATAAAGGCATAATTATGACATCAAAAAAATCGAAATTATGAAAAAAAGCCGAAATTATGAAAAAAAGCCAAAATTACGACCCTAAACCAAAATTATTACATTCAAGTATTAATTATTACATTAAAAAGTCAAAATTATTCTATACTAAATCAAAAGTATGTCACAAAAAGGCAAAATTTACATACTAAATCAAAATTATGACATAAAATTCAAAATTACGACATAAAGTGTCTAAATAATGACATACAAAATTAAAATGTAATTAAAAAGTAAATTATAACATCAAAAGGTCGACATTATGACATACTAAATCGAAATTATGACATTAAAAAGTCGAAATTACGACATACTCCGTTAAAATTATTACTCAACAAGTCGTTATGATAAAGGTCACGATTTCGATTATTTTTTAAAGGTCGTAATTATGACTTAATGTGTCCGAATTTCGCCTAAGCATGTTATAAATTCGACTTGATCTCATTATTTTGACTTTCATCTCTTAATGAATTAATATTTTGAGTTTTTCATAATTTCAATGTATGACTCAAATCAACATGTTTAAGAGTTTACGTCAGGTTATCACAGAGCTGTAACGTTAAATGACGTTTGTTTATGTTATTATTATTGAATTATAAAGAACTAATACGATAAGAGTCGACTGAGCGGCGATCACACATAAAGCTAAACACATTTTAAACCACATTCAACACATATATATATGCTTTAAATTATACTTACTTGAGTAAATCAAATCAAAAAGCCATAAATTCATACCATATGCAGTGAGTGAACGAGGCAGGATTACCGAAAACACACGTTGAAGCTACGTGGTGGAGACTGAATACCTCGCGAGATATAACGAGACTACGCAATTTCAAAATAATAGTATGCGGTAAATGAAAAATGTGCACATGATTGTGCAAATAATATTGAGAATAATGTAGTATTACCAACATTAGAAATGAAAAATCTCAGTATCATTATGTTGTATTATAATACAAATATTAACATTAATAGTACCAAAAATATAATACATAGGATAAAATAAATATTAATTAATTAAATGAATAAACTAAAAAGAAAGAGTAGTAATACTGAGTGAACACAGTGATAGAATATATAGTACAAATAATAATATAATTAATAGTACAAAAAACATAAAACATAAAATTAATTAATTACCAAATAAAACGTTTAATAAATTTAAAAAGAGAGACAGAGCGAGTTTTTTTTTCAAAGAAAAAACGTTTAAAATGTAATTTTGGTGATCAAAGATGAGTTTTAAGGGATACAATTATTGACTACGGGGGACTTTAAAAGTATCTCAGGAAACAGGAAATGACGTAATAAGTGATGGCTGACACTCATCTGTTTGAAACTGAACGCGACTCGAGCGAGTGCAGAAATCCCGCATTCATTTTTAGCAATTTTCTTTGTTAATAACGAGACAAATAAACTAACGTTACTTAAGGAGCAGGAGCGACGTCAATACTCTCAGTGAGTTTCTACACAAAGTTTGTGTTGCGAATTTGAAGCGCTGAACTCTGTTATGTTTATCCATTCATAAACAACAAGCGCCATCGTGTGTCTTGTTTCCTCAGAAAAGACGAAATTATGACACTAAACCAACATTATTATATTAAAGTCATAATTATTACATTAAAAAGTCGAAGTTATCCTATACTAAATCAAAAGTATAACACAAAAAGTCGAAATTGACATACTGATTCAAAATTATGACATACAATTTAAAATGACAACATAAAAAGTCGAAATAATGACGTACTAAATCAAAATTGACTTAAAAAGTAAATTATAACATCAGAAGGTCGACATTATGACTTTCTAAATCGAAATTATGGCATTAAAAAGTCGAAATTACGACATTACGTTACTCGGTCGATATATTACTCAAGTCATTATGATAAAATGAGTTCACGATTTCGATTTTTACAAGTCGTAATAATGACTTAATATGTCGGAATTTCTCCAAGTATGTTATACATTCGACTTGATCCCATTATTTTGACTTTTATCTCATAATGATTAAATATTTTGAATGTTTCAAAATTTCGATTTATGACTAAATTAGCAGGTTTAGTTTAGCAGGTTTAGTTCACGTCAGGTTTAATTATCTCTCTGTGTGTAGATGTCCTCTGCGGCCCCTCAGAAGGGCCCGGGGCCCGGCGTGGCTCTGCCTGGCCCTCAGCAGCAGCAGCTGAGAGAGATCTCACCTGTGTACCTGTGTCGCATCGGGCAGGAGACCGTGCAGGACATCGTCACGCGCACCATGGAGATCTTCCAGATCACACGCGCCACTCAGGTGAGAAGAAGCTGAGACACTCACCTGAGACTTACCTGAGACTTACCCGAGACACTCACCTGAGACTCACCTGAGACTTACCCGAGACACTCACCTGAGACTTACCCGAGACACTCACCTGAGACTTACCCGAGACACTCACCTGAGACTCACCTGAGACTTACCCGAGACACTCACCTGAGACTCACCTGAGACTTACCCGAGACACTCACCTGAGACTCACCTGAGACTTACCCGAGACACTCACCTGAGACTTACCCGAGACACTCACCTGAGACTTACCCGAGACACTCACCTGAGACTTACCGAGACACTCACCCGAGACTCACTGAGAACTCACCGAGACCTCACTGAGACTTACCGAGAATCAGAGACATGCTTCCAGACACTCACTGAGATCACTGAGATAAGACACTCACTGAGATTACGAGACACTCACTGAGACTTACGAGACATCACACCACCGATGAGGAAATGAAGACTATCACTGGCGCACACAAGGAAAAGATACAGCTTTACATAATGACATAATAGAAATATAAAAGAGAAATTAAAAGAGACATTACTACACAGAAATAGAGCTTCAATCGAATTTGAAGTAATAAAGTTAAAATTTTGACATATACATCGAATTGATTCAATCAAATTATATAAAAATTAAAATAGAATAAATGATATTAAATTATTATAACATTAAAATTAGAAAAAGTCATAATTATGACATTCAAAATGGCTCAAAAAAGTCATAATTATAACATTAAAAAGTTGAAATTGACACTTGAATTTATGACAGGCCTACTACATCGAAATTGACTAAAATTCGAAATTATGATGTACGAAATCAATATTGACTTTAAGTCATAATTATAACATCATAGTCAAAATTGACAAAAAGTTAGAAATTATGACATTCAAAATTGTGATATTAAAAAGGCATTATTAAAACATTAAAAAGTAACAATTTTGACATTCAAAATTGACATACCAAATCGAAATTGACTTAAAAAGTCAGAATTATGACATACAATATTATAATTATAATAATAATTTTTAATTCACATATTAAATCAAAATTATGATATTTAAGTCAAAATTATGACACAAAATGTATACAAAAAATGTTGACACTACATGGAAATTGACATCAAAAAGTCAAAATTATGACAGTTCAAATTGACATTCGAAAATCAAAATTGAAAAAAAATTAAATTGATATACTAAATCGAAATTATGATATTAAAAAGTACATAAGTCAAAATTTACACTTAATCAAAATTGATATGAAAAGTCATTATTATAACATTAAATAATCGAAATTGACAAGTCAAAATTATGATACTATGTCTAAATTATGACTAAATTAAGTCTTTATGATAGAAAATAATTGTTTTTAATGTCTTTGTAATTGACTTAGTATGTTATAATTTCTACTCTCTCATTATTTTGACTTTTCTCATTTCGATTAATTACTTTTTTTGTCTCGACTCCGGTTTGAATATTAAAGGATAAACGTTTTTTGAAATTTTCAGTGGTGTCTGTGTGAGGTAATCGAAGCCAAAACACACACACACACACACACACACACACACACACACACACACAACACACACACACACACACAACCACACACACACACACACACACACACACACACACACACACACACACTTGCTCATTTGCATTTAAAGGGACAGACACAAAAATGGCACGTTTCTGCTCACCCTCAAAAAGTGACGATTTAAACATGCTATAAAAAATATCTGTGGAGTGTTTTGAGCTAAAACGTCACTCACACACTCTGGGGACATCAGAGACTTATTTAACATCTTGTGAAAAGAGGCATTATACCCCCCTTTAAAATGTGTGAAACAGATGTACTGGAGATGTGTTTCTCTCAGCTTCCCAACGGAGTGACGCAGAGTCAGGCTGCGTATCAGGATCGCTTCGGGAAGCTTCAGGAACACCTGCGTCAGCTGACTCTCCTCTTCCGGAAGCTGCGTCTGCTGTACGAGCGCTGTGTGGAGATGACCCCTGACCTCCAGGAGTCTCCGGCTGAGGTCAGTCTCAGTCTTGTCCACACTAATACGGTTTTCTTTGAAAACGCATCTTTTTCCCTCCGCTTTGGCCTTCCGTCACACTGAGCCCCAAATGTGTTCATATGCGTTTTTTCGCATTTGTCATTCGGTGGCTCTGAATTGTCTCTATACTTGCTACAGATGCGAAAAACGCAGAAAATCAAACCCGATCTGAATTTTATGACGGACGAAAGTTTGGGAGGCAGTGTGTAAGCGTGATTAGAATAACGTGAGGCCATATTTATCTTATTATTTGAGGACGAGAATGTGCAAGACAGTGTTTTTATTACTGAAAACAAAGCGCACTAAAAGTGGATACATTTTGAAAATGCAGTTTCTCGTCGTGGATTGTCAAAACAGGGTTATTTAAAAACGATGATGTCATGTGACGCATATTGGACCAATAGATATTCATGTTTATAGCGGTGTTGTGCGCTGTTCACTTTCACACTGTTGCTAAAATCTGTTACTTCACACACTCTTCATATCACAGTCCTGCAAAGATGACAGAAAATACACTCACATTTGCTGTCCTGCGTTTTCAAACAAAACTGAATTGAATATACATTGATTCTTTTTAAAACTACTAAAGTTATCCAGCCAAGAGCAGTGAGCTTTGGCCGTGTCCTCACTGATACGCACATCTGCTGTCAAACGATCAGTGTTGTTAAAAGCGCTGTATAAATGAAGACTTGACAATACAGATCATTCTGATAAACACTTGATCTGATTAGCCTCATAATTAATTTAACACATCTTATAATTATTATTGTTGTTATTATATATTAGTATACTATTTTTATTATTATATAGTATTTTAGATGCATTTTTATCAAAATCAAAGAATGGATTTTAAATTAATATAATTTATAGCTTAACCCTGAAAAAATATTTTAATGTTGTATGATTTGTATCATATTTGATCCATCAAATCCATTTTTATGTCTCATCTCATATATTCTGATATGGAGGGGAAAAAAAACAACTCGATTTTAATCGGAGATTAAAAAATATGCAGTTTGCTCTTGCTGCAGATGCTGATATTTATATGAACAAAAATTATAATATCAATGTAATATGTGGGAATAATCTGTCTTAGTAAAATGATATTTAAATGTTTAGTTTTATGATCAAAGCTCTGTAGTTTTAAAACATACAGGTGAAACTCAAAAAATTAGAATATCGTGAATATGTATTTCAGTAATTAAAATTAAAAGAAACTAATATATTTAGTATATATAACTATATACATATGCATGATTATACTTTTCAGAAGGCTGATATTTCTGTATTTTTTTATTGATTTCATGTAATATTCTAATTTTCTGAGATTTTGAATTTGGGGTTTTCATAAGCTGTAAGCCATAATCATCAAGATTATAACTTTTGCACAATATTCAAATTTTTCGAGTTTCACCTGTATAATGCAATACAATGATGATTGAGACCTTCCTCAAAGCCTAATGATCATATTTGATACTCATGATTTTTATGTATATTCTACTTATTCTGCTAATGTAATTCAATATCTGCAATTTGCAGTTAAAAAAGTATATATAAAAAAATAAGTAAAATGGAGTAAAACTTTGGTCTCAGACTTTTGTTCCCAGCTGTATTAATCAGTATAATGCAGTTCGATTAAATGTATTAATCAAAACTAATCTCATGATTTTTAAATTGTGTGTGAAGAGAGATATGATGAATACTGCGTGTGTTTTGCTGCAGCTGGTGCCGTATGTGTGTGAGGAGGACCCGAAGCCGTGAGGATGGAGACCTGCAGTCCAGCCGTGATCCAGGAGAGACGAGACGTCCTGGAGGTTTGACTATATTAACATCTCTGAGTCTGAACATGCTAGTGCACTGCAATAAATCACACTTCTCCTTTCAAAACACAACAAGATACCGCATCTTTTCATAAGGGGCTTTCGCAGTGGATCTATTAAGATCTATTGGCGGAAGCACCCGGATGTTGGTGTGTTCGCACCGCAGGAACTAGGAACTCTTTTAGGGGAACTAATTTACTCCTCCTTCAGAGTCGGTCTAACCCAGCACTATAGGAACTACAGTGACGTTAGTGTTCGCTGATTGGCCGAACGCATGAGAAACACTTGCAGCCGCCATTATTAAAAAAGCTGTGTAATCGCACAGATTATAGCCTATATATTTACTCCAGACACTAACTCTATGAACATGTAAAACAGTGATAGATGAGCCTCTTAATCTTTACACTGAGGAGAAACCCCAACGCATCTTTGAGGAGATCAAGAGAAACATGATTATTTATTTCTGCTCAGCAACACTGGACATCAAACACACGCCATACGCTAATAACTTTATTAGCACTGTCTGCTTTCGATGTATAAAATTTCTATCTAATAACGTATGAGACAGGACTGTTAGACAGATCGTAAACTAATGCGAGCACTGGCGTTCTCAGCGCTGTTAAAATAAAAGTCACAACAACAAGCATACTTGCGTCACTTTTGAGTTCCTGCTGGCGTTGCGAACGCAACAGGGAAACATTCCTATGGGAACCATTAGTTCTCGGGGAACCATCCTGGTGGCCAGTTCCTACCATCCAAACCCGTTCATTACCATCTCTGAACATACTAGTGCACTGCAATATATCAAGCTGTTCCTTTGTTTTGGTTTTAAACAATGTTTGTTTTTTATTGTATGTAATATGATATTTGTATTTTTGTAATTGAATTTTGCCATGAAAATAGCCTTGGTTTCTGACATGGCACTAAATAAAACAATCTGAATCTGATTTTAAACACACATATAACCATGGGTGAAGCAACTGTGGATTAAATCCATGAGCTCCAGGAATTTTGTAACATTATACATGTTTACTGTCACTTTTGATCAATTTAATGCATCCTATTTTATGCATCCAATTTAAAGTATTAATGCATACTTTTAATTAAAATTAAAAGTATTAATTTATTTTCTAACAGAAAGTGCGGCAGAAGAACCAGGAGATGAAGGTGCTAATGGACCAGATGAGGAACCTCCTGTGGGACGTCAACGCCATGCTGACCATGAGGAAATAACCACTGTACACTTCCTATTAAACACCTGAACATCTTCAGTCAAGACTGTCTTTCGTTCACTGGACAGATGAGATCAGACTCAGCTCCTGCTTCATTTACAGTGTTAAATCCCAATGCTCGGATTAGTGTGTGTGTGTGTGTGTTTGTGTTTGTTTTCCTGAGCTCTGCATTACACTCCTGATATCTGCCTTCTTGGGTGAAGAATCACATTTTTTTTTTGTACTTTTTAAAAAAAATACAAAACAAATAAAAACAACTTTTTTTGTCTCTTGTCTTTTGTTTAAAAAAATTCAGAACAGAAGTCACATATCTGTATTTCTTAACAATTGCATAATTATTGTATTAGTATTAGTTGACACTAATTTCAAGATTTACACTACCGTTCAAAAGTTTGGAGCCTGGATGGTTTATATTTAAATCTTTTTAATAATTTAAACGATAATAACCCAGCTCACCAGTTGCAGAATGACTGCTAAAGTCACAGTACTGGGCGTTTACCAGTAGATGGAGTCATTGTAATTATGTTTCTCAAACTGCTCCACATTTTTTTTCTCTGTTTGACTGAGACAAATACCTGGCAAACACATCGCTGCAGTTTCTCTTTAATCGAGTGAGAAGTGAGAACACCAGGCCATGTAAAAAAAGACTCCCTGCTCTATCCCTTAAAGGGTCATGAAACCCCAAACCTAATTTTCTGAGATTTTAACAGAGGTATGTGTGTTGAACACCATTGAAGACAATGTTAACATCTGTTAGATTTAATAATAGGGTTAAAATGGTTACATTTTAGTTTTTTTCCGCTTTTTTCGTCTTCCGGGTTTAAAATCTTCATCGTGTCCACGTCACAGGCTGTGACGTGGCCGTGCACTGTGAGTGCTTGATGACTCATCGGTGTCTCATAATTATTAATGAGACTGAGTTAATATCCTATGAGAAGACATTGTCTCTTAATTATTCATGACACCACGTGGATCTTTCCAATAACAGACATGTCAAACTGTGATATCGCGTAGCCTAGATGAGAGAGACAATCATGGGACGCAGTGTTTGTTTTCGTGGTGCAAAAGTCCAAGTGGTTTGAATATGTTTCCCCGCGATGCTGCCAGGGCTAAACTCTGGCTCCGGGCGGTTGGTTTGATCAACCACGGACACATCTATTCTAAACTATAGCGTGTGCCGCAAACATTTTTCTCGAGAGAGAATGGTGGACTTCGCCTTGTTGACGACCAATGCAGGTTGCGTCTTGCGAGTGATGCGGTACCAAGTCCCGAGGACTTTTCTATCCCTTCAGAGGTGTGTGTGTGTGTGTGTGTGTGTCTAAAATGAGAAGTCCTCACAGAGCCATCTTTATTATGGGAGTTCAGCGGGCGCGTAGATATTAGGCTATGCACAGAACGTTGTTTTTTTAAGCGGAAAATTAATTATTTTAAAATATATGCATTTAGTGTCTATATAAACAACTATATATTTTATAATGACATTATAATTATACATGTAGTCTACATTAATATGTTTAAAATAGAATTACGATTACTGTAGGCTAATATATGTAGCAGGGCATTCAGTTACTTTTGAAAGGACAATAATAAAGTGTCAGTGTATTTCATTAGACATTAACTTTGCCAGCTATAAAAAAAATCTAGCATTTCCTCACGTTTTACCACTGCTTTTTAGTGACAGTCGATATGCATGGGCCACTGGCTATGACAGTGATGGCCAAACCACACCCACTCCCTCGCTTCTTCTCACAGCATCCACGCCCATTTAAGTTGCATTTTTCAAAAAGATTGTGAGCTAGACTTGAGCTGAAAGAGGGGGGTTTCATGACCCTTTAAAATGCTGTGAGTCGGAGGAAAGAGGAGCTTGGTCATCATAGCATCGATGAGGTTTGCCCCGGGCAGAGAGTGTATAACGGTGTGTGTGTGTGTAAGGGACAGCGCTGGAGAAGGCCATAGCTACTGTTCCTTGGACATGTTACTTCATGGGAAGAGTGGTTCTTCTCTTCCCATTTTTCAGTTTTCCTTTCAGCCGTAACCTGTGTTGTTAAAGAATTAGTTCAATTCAAAATTAAAATTTCCTGATAATTCACATATAATTTAGAAATCAAGGTTTTTAAGGAGAACATTCCAGGATTTTTCGCCTTATATTGGACTTGTGACTTTTCTGAGCAAGGGCTGAAAGCTCAGCGACAGATCGACGTGATGCCCGTCTCAGGACTCGACTGTGAAGCCGATCTCATATGGTGTTACTGCGGATGCCTAATGCCAGGAGCCTCTGAAAATATATAGCTAAGTGGAACCGCTGTTCCCTTTCGTTGTCACTATGAGTTCCGTCGTGACGACGAATGGGGTTTTGCTTAGAAAGCCAATCAACTTCGAGTATACAAAACGAGCCAATGGCAAAGAAATGCCATGGGTCTTCGGAATTTGCATGGCGCAACTCCGCCCCACCTCGTGGGTACAAAAGGAGGAAACTGGCAACATGCAGAAATGTTTTCGCTTCGGAGCCAAGAGCATCTTTTCACTCCACAAGCCATCTCTGATCAACTGTCAGCTACGAGACGAGCGACTCTCCGGTGTTGGTGTGACGGCGATCCCCAGCGAGTGCACACTGCCTGCTGATCTGTGCAGTGGTCTGCCAGTGAGTGTGTTTCTCCCTGGGCGCTTCAACATCCGCGGAGTTTTCCTCTCACAAAAGAGCTTTGCACGCGGCACGTCTTTTTAAAGATACCTCCACCCTGGAACCCTCCACCCTGTCCCGAGCGCTCGCGGCTGGATGATTGGCTTTTGGGTGCAGCCGCCGACCCTCGCCGACGTCCAACCCCAATACCTTTCTTCCCGGACGTGCATAAGGAGATCTCGAAATCCTGGAAGACCCCCATGTCTTCCCGCGATCGCTCGCTGATCTCCTCCGTCTTTCCTCCCGTTGATGGGGCCGCTGTCCATGGGTACACTGGGGTCCCCCCGGTTGAACGCTCTGTTGTGATGCAACTTCTTCTCGCGGTGATCCTAAGCACCCGTCCAAAGCCTGTAGGTTTTCATCTACGCTTGTGGCGAAATCCTATAGAGCTGCAGGACAGGCAGCCGCCTCTCTGCATGCCATGGCCATTCTGCAGGTCTACCAGGCCCAGATGCTCAGGGACATGCAGGAGGATCTTTGGAACCTCCACGTGTGGCTCCTGGACGGGACGAGGCAGCTTTGAGCACCCTACCACCAGCGGTGGTGGCTACCATCACTTCCGCTAGAGCATCGTCCACTTGACATTAGTGATGTATGTCTTGAGACCGGTCTTGGTCTCGAGACCACTTTTAAGTGGTCTCGTTCTTGTCACAGCCTTGACGGTCTTTGGTCTTGGTCTTGTCTTGGTCTCGGACCTCTCGGTCTTGTCTAGGTCTCGCTGTCTCAGACCGACATAGTGGTCGGGGGATTTACCAACGTTCGATAATGCAACAGTATTTGAATTTTCGTGTGACTCGTTTCGCCTATTTGAACGATGTATATCTTAATGGTCCAGTCAGTGGTAGAATTTTCGCCAACCGTGTCAGAGGTTCTGGGTTCTAATCCGCACTCATATATTTTTTTTTCTCTTATAGTTTTTTTTTCCTCATCAAAACCGATTATGTTCATCAGTGGTTGTATATCAGGCAGGGACACGTTTGTGTGCATTATGTTTTGTGATGTCACCAGAACGAATAGAGAGAACACTAGCAGTGTTGTGCCTGAACGCGTTCATTGAACGTTCATGAACTCTTTCATATTTCGGGCGAACGTGAACTGAACGTACTGTATTACTGCCTGGTGAACGTTACTGTGAACTCGTACATTCTGGTGTCTGTGAACAGCGCGCAGTTCTCAGTTTAACTTCGTTCAATAGGGTGCCAGATTACTATAGAGCCTTCCAGACGTAAACCCGGCTAAAATACACCGTAAACAGGCCTTAATATGTAGTGGAAAAAACACCCAATCTGGCAACACCAGCCACCAGCATCGCACCGCCGCATGCGTGATCAAAACAAAATGCAGCAAGGAAGCGTCATATGATCATTTAAATGAGTTTTATGACAAGGTCGGTGAGGATGGGAAAAATCTTACATTTCTGTTCAAATTTGCCCGCCGATAAAATAATTGCTGTCTGTAGTTCTATATGGGTTGTGGCAATCATTTTGAAAAATAATAGCTCGCAGCAACATATGGAAAAAAAGAACTATGAATTAACTGGTTTAAAATTTTATAGTATGAACTGAACTGAACTCGTTCATTTTAAAATTTGTGAACTGAACTTTAAACTAGTTCATGTAGAAAGTGAACTTTCCCAACACTGTACACTAGTCTGTTTTTTTTCCCTCCGGTCTCGACTTGGTCTTGGTCTTGGTCTCGATACCCTCTGGTCTTGGTAGTGTCTTGGTCTCGGTTTAGACGGTCTTGACTACAAGTCTACTTGACATGCCTACACGTTGAAGTGGAACCTCTTCGTCAACTGGTGTTCTCACCGAGAAGACCCCCGGAGATGCCCGATTAGTGTCGTGCTTTCCTTCCTGCAAGAGGGGTTGGACCGAAGGTTGTCTCCCTCCATCCTGAAAGTATATGTTGCCGCTATCGCCGCACATCATGACGCAGTCAAGGGTAAGTCCGTGGGAAAGCATGACCTGATCATCAGGTTCCTGAGAGGAGCGAGGAGACGGAATCCGCCTCACCCTCCTCTCGTTCCCTCTTGGGACCTCTCAGTGGTTCTAACTGCCCTGCAGAGTGCTCCCTTTGAGCCTTTGCAATCAGTGGAGCTTAAGTTCCTGTCAATGAAGACACCACTCCTGGTTGCATTGGCCTCCATCAAGAGGGTAGGGGATCTGCACGCATTTTCCGTTGGCGAAGCGTGCCTGGAGTTCGGGCTGGCCTACTCTCACGTGATCCTGAGACCCCGGCCTGGATATGTGCCCAAGGTTCCCACCACTCCCTTTCGAGACCAGGTGGTGAACCTGCAAGCACTGCCCCTGGAGGAGGCAGACCCAGCCTTGGCACTTCTCTGTCCAGTACGTGCTCTCCGCACCTATGTAGACAGGATGCAGTGTTTCAGGACCTCAGACCAGCTCTTTGTCTGTTATGGTGGGAAGATGAAGGGAAGGCTCTCTCCAAGCAAAGTTTGTCTCACTGGATAGTGGACGCCATTGCTTTGGCATACCAGCAGCAAGGTCGACCATGCCCCCTTGGTGTGACCGCCCACTCCACCCGGAGAGTGGCTTCCTCTTGGGCTCTAGCGCATGGCGCCTCGCTAACAGGCATCTGCAGAGCTGCAGGCTGGGCGACACCGAGTGGAGCCAGTGTCCTCTCGTGTACTCGCTTCAACCAGCCAGTACTAGGACCTGCTCAGGTGTCTTTGCTTGCTCGCCATTCCACTCCACGGACTGGATAAGTGTGATATTTCCTCAGGTGAGCTTCCCCGACAAGCCCTGAGTTCCTCCAGCACTGCTGATGCCGACGCCAGTGTCTATTCCCTGCTCATTGGCTAGGTGCCTCCGTGTGCATGGTCCCCCCTCTGGGCGACCCCCACATGTGTATTTCCACTGCCTTATATCCTGAACGGACCGATGATTGGTTGTCTCCGACCAATAGCAGCACCTACTAATTTAGAGAGAAAGAGAGAGAGAGAGAGAGAGAGAGAGAGAGAGAGAGAGAGAAAACAAGAAAGCAACAGCAAAAGGGAGAAACGCCAATAAACAGGGAGGGAACAAAAAAAAATACTAACACGTAACAGCACTCAATTGGATAGACCTAGAACCAACAGAGCAACGGAGTAAGTGACATATGTTGAGCGATAGATTAAAGTTGATAGGTTAAACTTTTTCCGAATCCCATATAAGGACGGCAAAAACATCTTTCCCATCGACAAATGCCTTGATCGCGGTTCTCTGTTCCTATATTAAAATAAATGCGCTGTCTATATCTTCTATAACACATGCGATAGCGGAATATACACAACTCAATTCTCCAGCGGCAGCCATGAATTCAACCCAAGCGCCTTTTTTGATGACGTGGATGGTTACGTTACCGTTGCTCATATGATTTCTATGGTTGCTCATCTGTCCATCATCATATAAAGCCCGCCCTGACAATTTGATTGGTCCGAACAATTTTTTGTTCGGGCATAATAGCTCCCCAACGGATCGAATCCAGACCGAACTTCCCGACCTAAAAATTTTGTGGGCGGGGTTCGAGCTGGCATCCAGGCTAGAACTGTACCTGAATTGAACTCAAATCCTGTTAACATGTACATGTTGAAAGAACTTCACACCAACAAAGTGTTTTGTTAACAAAAAATAATTTTTTAAAGTGTTAGATCATAATATACTGACAAACATGAATGTAATGGAGGATGTTTTGAGTTTAGCATCCCAAGTTTAGCATCTCAATCCAATTCCATGTGGAGCATGCTGGGAAATCGACTGTACAGTTTCAGCTATCTACAAAAAATGATTCATGTTATTCCAACTCAAAAGCATGATACTTTAACTTCACAATTTTATTTAAATTTATTCTATTTTCTCTCTGCACGTATTCGGGTGGTTCAGCATGACTGAGCACACTCTTTGGTGAGACGCGTCGTCATATTCAATTCAATTCAATTCAATTTGCTTTTTTCTCAGTTGATCTAAAGCCCCAGATGGCTGAGGTGCCGGAGAACTAGGTCCGTGTGTTTGCTCAACAGATCTCGAGAGTAAGCTAGAATGAGCCAGTCGTAGAGATAGTTTCAAATGCGAAAGAGGTTAGAAGAAGACATGTTAGAAAGAAAGGTCAAAGGCCCTTAGCGGGGAAGGGCAGGACTTTAGTAAAGAGCCCAAAGGGGAGGAGGACTCTTTACTGGTACACCAACCCTTAAAGGGGCATTCTGCAACAATTTCAGCTTAATAAAACCTTTTAGAAATCATTTGGATGGTTTAATAACCTGTTCTGGTGAGAATGGTGACTTTCCTCACTCCCCCCAACGTTCCTAGGCGGAAAACCAACCTTGCAACATGAGGATTAACGTCCCGGTATATTAGAATAAGGAAGTCTCATGAAAAGCGAGAACGAGCGAGAAACACAAACTGCTTTATGGCAATTTGACATTAACACACACGCCGCCCTCAATGTGTATGATGTATTACTCACCTCGGTAGACATACTCCACACGATAAAGTTGGCCGGCTCCGATAATAACAAATCCACATGAGCAGCGGTAGAAAGGGGGAGGAGGGGCCGCAAGTGAGTTTTTTTACGACATTGTTGTGAAATATACGCCTCACAGCTGTAGGGGGAGCGCGCTGAGAAAACATGTGACAACAAAAGTGAAATTGCCGAATGCCCCTTTAAAGGCAAACCGAAGAATGGCACACGCATTTAGAGCTCAGGCGCAGAGCGGCAGAAACAAATCAATCGGCGGGCATTTAATATTCTTGGAGGGGCCTAATTATGACATCCAATAAATGTTTCTATAGGACAACAACCAACTATTGCTACAAAAGTTTCACAGCGATAATGATTTCAATATCCTAACTACAATTAGCCTATTGCCCAATCATATTTCGGCTACTGAAGATATCATGTTACAGTTTTTTATAGCCTTGGTCTGCATTGTTCCGTGAACACAGCATGCTATAAGCCAACTTCTTATAATAAATAACAGCCTAATAGTCACAAATCTCAAGTTAAGTATTAAATCAACCATGCATAATCAACTACGACACACTCACACACATATAGCATATCAGATATCAGTGTCAAATGCATAATTTTCACCACGGCTGAATGCGGCACTGGCATCTAGAAGCGCCACTTTCGGCGGCATCTCCAGCGGCCACCAGTGCGGTCTGTGATGTTTTAGAATATATTAACACTTTATTTTGAGTGCAATATCTACCGTTTATTAACCGTTGCTATATGAATAAGAACTTAGTTCGGGAGAGCGGGGCACAACGTAACGCTTTTTGACTTTCTCTGTTTGTGTAAATCTACTTAGGGTTTAAAGTATTTATTTCCCCCACATTAATTTCCAACATGTCTAGTACAATTATGTGGCTTTGTTTTATTAATACAGTGTTTACTTTTTTCTTGATTTACCCCGAAAGAATGGAAGTGAAATGTGACAACATGCCCCATAGGTGGGGTACATTGTAACATGTGAGGGGCACATTGTAACATGACCATATGACAGCTTAAAATGCTATCTGATCTAATAAAAAAATAAATATACAAGTCAAACCAAAATATTTTCTCAATAAAATACAATTATTAACTTTTTTATATAAAATAATGGCATTTTTTAATAATTAAAAATAAACTCATTTTTGAGTTTGACAACAAACACACCGGAAAACACAGCTATAGCCTACAGCATAGTTCAAAACATAATAATACTTATTAGTTTCTGAACATTGACTTTCAGTCTTTATCTACATTTTTCTCATGTTTTCTCAATAGAATTTATAAAAGTATAGAATATGATAGTTCTGATAGTTCTTTCTGTATTAACTGAACTCGTTTCGTTTATATTCATATTTAATAGGCTGAACATTTCAAATTAATATTTATTAAACAGCATTTTCTGAAACATTAATAGGCTATTGACACTTCTATCACTTTCAGTTGATGATCTTTTCTCAAAGTATACTCAAATAATGAGAGAAAAACTCCAGTGTTTGCATTTTCGTCTGTCATATTGGCAAAACTGTCATCGTCTCCTCTGAATGCCATTTGGTTTACAGCTAAAAACTTAATCATGTCAATAATAGCCGATATATAATATCTATTTCGTGCCAGCTGGTCTGCGTGGACAAGAGTGCTGATCTCTGTACCTGTCTGTCTGCGTCTTTTGGATTCTTTCCACATAGATTCACATCTCATGTGTTCTTTAGAGGAACCATGCTTGTTCAGTCCCTTACTGGTCTCAGTTGCATGTTTCCAATCAGTGAATCCTTTTATGGTGAATGTTGTGTCTGAGAAACTGAATTTGCGTGGATTTTCACGGGATATTTGTCCAAAATCACCTGCTGGGGTTCATCACTACCAAGGTCACACACACACATTGAGTCCGTTAATAATTCCACTGGCCTGCTTGGTCCCGCCGTCACATGCTCACCAGACTGGCTAGCGCCAGAAACAACATGGCTTGGATCATGACTGGTGCTGCTAGCCAAGGCTCCACCACCTTCTGTCGCTGTATCAGGTGTTTCAGGTACCACAGGTGTTAGTTTTTTCCCTCCAGAAGCTGACGATTTGAAAAAACTTTGTATATCCATATTTTTCAATTTCCACTTTCACGATTAATTTGACCTAGCTAGCTAGCTTAGGCAAAGCCGAGGATGTCGCGTCGCTATAACTGAGATGCTGTGGTCAGAGCGGGAAACCCCTTTTTTGTAAACAATCAGTCAAAATTCCGGGTGTTTTTTTTTAATAAGATTATGAGTCAAACATTACACTTAAATACACATCAATAAATATATAAATACTGCACATAAATTATTATTATTTTAAAAATAATTTATTAAATGCAAATTGGATGGAGGGGGGGCACAGGAGCTCTGTAGTCGGGCCCGGCCCCCTAAGGCCCGCCCATAGCGCCGGCCTTGCTCAGGCGTACCCCCACTTGGGTCTCTCTGACCATGTCTCACTCCTCTTATACCCCTGCTATATCCCGAAGGCCAGATCCATTAGGCCCTTAACTAGGTCTGTTAGGATGTGGCCTGATGATGCAATCCCCAGACTCCAGGATTGCTTCGACTCCACCGACTGGGATATCTTTAGAGGACAGGAGGTATTGACACCAGGCCCTCTGAATGAATTCACTGAATCAGTTTTGGATTACATCAACTTCTGTGTGGATGCCTTACATCTTCGAAGCAGAAACCATGGATGACACCAAAATTAAAAACATTTACTAACGCCAGGGATATAGCTTATAGATCTGGGGACACTGAGGCATACAGTACAGCCAGGGGAGCTCTTAGAAAGGGCATCAGATATGCCAAATTGGCATACAAGAACCGCGTTGAGGCCCACTTCTACAACTCCTCAAACCCCTGGCAGGTCTGGGAAGGCATTAGGGCAATCACAGACTAGGGAGTGTCATCCATCCCTGTCAACAGTTGTGCCACCTCAGTTGAAGAGTTTAACATCTTTTATGCCCGCTTTGACAGAGATAACAAAAACTCTGTGTTGCCTCCTCTAACCCCTAATGACGCTGCCCTAGTCTTGTGTCCTCATAATGTCAAATTTTGCCTACGCAACATCAATCCAAGGAAAGCAGCAGAACCAGATGGATGACAGGGTCGGGTGCTTAAAGACTGTGCAGCCGAGCTAACAACGGTCTTCACTACCATCTTTAATCAGGTTCCCTGCATGCTTGAAATCGGCCATAATAGTTCCAGTCCCCAAACAGTCTAATGTCACAAGCCTGAACGACTACAGGCCAGTGGCACTCACCCCCATCATTGCAAAATGTTTTGAGAGACTGGTCATCACATATATAAAACTGCTATACCGCCCTCACTAGATCAATACAAGTTTGCATACAGGAAGAACAGGTCAACAGAGGATGTCATAGCTATTGTGTTA
Organism: Chrosomus eos; assembly: GCA_036326025.1. Lineage (NCBI taxonomy): Eukaryota > Metazoa > Chordata > Actinopteri > Cypriniformes > Leuciscidae > Chrosomus > Chrosomus eos. The sequence continues at coordinate 1,436,765 of CM070827.1, forward strand.
CACACTTTGCTAGAACATCTTGAGCACAAGAACACATATGCAAGGCTTCTTTTTGTCGATTTTAGTTCAGCATTTAACACAATCTTGCCAATTAAACAAACTACTTGGACTTGGACTAGGCATTATGCTGCCTAACTCATAATCATACACTGTTCATTCGTTGGCCAAAGGGGGACTGGCCCCCCGACTGAGCCTGGGTTCTCCCAAGGTTTTTTTCTCCATTCTGTCCCTGATGGAGTTTTGGTTCCTTGCCACTGTTGCCTTCACCTTTTGGCTTGCTTAGTTGGGGACATTTCATTTTCAATTGAACAATACTATTACAACATTGTTTTCCTGTTATCTCTGTAAAGCTGCTTTGAAACAATTTGTATTGTAAAAAGCGCTATATAAATAAAGGTGACTTGACTTGACTAGGCAACACATTATGTAACTGGATACTGGACTTTCTAACAAACCGCACACAATATGTCAGAGTAGGAAAGCACACGTCCTCCACCCTGATTATTAACACCGGGGCTCCCCAGGGTTGTGTGCTCAGCCCACTTCTCTTCACACTTTTCACACACGACTGCAGTTCTTTCTCCCCTTCCAACTATGTAATAAAATTTGCCGACGACACAACAGTGCTCGGCCTCATCGCCGGGAATAACGAGACTGCATACAGACGAGAGGTCCAACTGCTGGAGGCATGGTGCAGCAGCAACAACTTGACCCTCAACACAAAGAAAACCAAAGAAATCATCGTGGATTTCCACAAGACTAGACAGTCAAACCATTCTCCACTCCTCATTGTAAATGAGGTGGTGGAGAGGGTTTCTGGTTTTAAGTTTTTAGGTGTGACTGTGACGGAGGAGGGGGGGAAAACCATCGCCTCTACCACAGCGAAGGCCCAACAGCGCCTCTTTTTCCCCAGGAAGCTGAAGTGGGCAAAACTGCCACAGAGACTCATGATCAACTTTTACCACTGTGCAGTGGAGAGTGTGTTGACCTACGGGTTATTGGTGTGGTTTGCGGCCTGCACCAGCTCAGAGAAAGAGGCCCTACACAGAGTGGTGAGAGCCGCAGGAAAGATCATTGGGGTCACTCTCCCAGACATCCCAACTGTGTACACCTCCCACTGCATGAACCGAGTGAAGAACATCATCCAGGACCATCTACATCCAGCTCATCACCTCTTCCAACTACTGCCTTCGGGGAGAAGATATAGGTCCATCAGGGCTAAAACCAGCAGGTTGGCCAACAGCCTTTACCCCCATGCAGTCAGGCTGCTTAATGAGCAGTCTACCCTCCCACTCCCCATTGGACATCCCTCTGTGACATAGTGTTTCTGTCCATACCTCACTACCTGTGATCTGGACTTTGCACTGCTGCAAAAACACACCAACAGTATTACCTTTACTAGATTTATTAATTGCATCAGGTACTTTACTGGACATAGCACTTTAATTTTTTATGTATGTATTGTATTTATGGGGGGTTAAATTAGGTACAAAGTCATGGGTAATTTAATTTAATTTATGGGGACACATATTAAGGCAAATGGGTGAACAACTTAAAACTATATGCCTGTCTGTTTTTTGCTCTAACAACTTTTCGTTGTTATTTTGTAACAATGACAAAATAAATAAACTGAAACTGAACTGAACTGAAGAAACAGTCTGTGTTGAAGTAATCGAGATGTGAATGTACACGTCCTTCTGGTCAATTGTTGCGAACTAATCTTGGGGACGAACTCACGCGAGGATGCGTTTCTGCTTTAGTATCTTAAACATAAGCTTGTGAAAGGCCCATGCAAGACATGCAGATCCAAGAACTGTCGTAACCCACTGCCTTTCTTGGATACGATGAAGTAAGGGCTGTAAAACGCACACGTGGAGGAGAAGCAAAGGGGGACATTGAAGTGAAGAGAGAGAGCCCTAATGGCCACTTCTATAACACCAAAAACAAAGACACTTTGCAGGATACAATGAAGTCTGGCACAAAAAAAATAAAAATAATCCCAAACCTATAAGCAGTGATAGAAACTTTTCCACACTTAAAGGCAATAATAATAATACTAATGAAAAAAGGTTACATTGAGAGGTTACATTAAGAAAAAATTACATTGCTTGAACCAGCCTTTTCAAAATCAATTATATTTGCCGTTACTCACTGTCTTCAATTTTTGAAGGAGGATTAAATTGCATGTCCAAAGTCTTGAAAAGGCTCACATTGTGCTGATGTTATGTTTACTGAGCGCTAGATTTCTTCCTTATTGAATGAGAAAGCAGACAACCAGAACTGCTCAAATAAAAGAGGACTGTTTACATTGAGCACACATCTTTTACTTACCGACATGACACAATATTTGAACAATTTTTCCTTGTATGCCAGGAAAAGTGTTGTGATATAAGAACATAAATAATGATGTTATTTTTTTTTCAAATTTAAATGTTAGCATAACAGTTATTACATTTTGATCAGTAAATGGTACTGAACTGTACCTGAATTTAACAGGAATCCTGTTTACATGTACATATTGAAAGAACTTCACACTAACAAAGTGTTTTGTTAACAAAAAAGTTATTTTTTTAAGTGTCATAATATACTGACACACACGAATGTAATGGAGGATGTTTTGAGTTTATCATCTCAATACAATCCCATGTGGAGCATGCTGGGAAATCGACTGTACAGTTTCAGCTGTCAACAAAAAAATATTCATGTTATTCCAACTCAAAAGCATGATTAATTAACAGTTTTAACTCATTAACTCATTTCAAATAAGTAAACTGAACTAGCAGCAAAAGTATTTGGAGTGTTTTAAATGTCTTGTTCTGACAAATATTTTATAAAATTGTACTTGCCTGCAAGTTTGTCTGTAGCATTTTCAGTATAGACTATTCCACTCAAAAGACAGAAAGTGACAAAAAAAATGAGATCAATGTTATTTATTTTAATATAAATAAAATTGGTGATAATGACTTAAAATCATTATTTTATTTAAAAAAATTATAGCATCAAGACAGTTTGCCAAAAACTCAGATCTCAAATTCTTCTGAGACCAAAACATTCATGCTATTCCTGCAAAACACGTCATAATGCAAACAAAGATAAACACAGTTGAAGTTGGGAAATTACCCACAGAATTGAAGATCCTGATCACAAGATCACACATTAAGTGTCTGATTACATGATGAGAAGTTCCTGCACAAGCAAATTCTGTTGACAAGGAACAAGGAATGAATAAACTGATGAAATGCCTATCTTGGATGCACTTCATATAAAAGCATCTGCAAAATGTGCAAATGTAATAATAAAATCAATCTTTTCCCATTTCTTTTATTTTGTTATGAGAAGACACAATGCCACTAAATCAATTTACTCAACCACAATATGAGTAAATGCATTCTGCACCAATACTTCGTCTTCCTGTGTTGAAACAAGATTTATAAATAATTATGGATTTTAAAAAATAAGTATGATTTGTATAGGCTACATGAAAAGTTATCAATGAAACACTTTACAGAGCATGAGACAGATGTTTTTACCATAAAAAATAAACATTAATCAACATACAGATGAGTAAATCTAGTCTAAGTCTAAATCTAATCTAATCTAATCTAAGTCTCATCACCTACATTTTTAAAATATACATTTTGAAATATGTATCCAAATAAATAAACTATTGTGGTAATACAGCGGCGGAAGGAGTGTAAGAAGAAGGAAAAATGTTGACATCTTTCTCTCTTCCGACTGCCTTTTAGCCTGGCTAACGCCAGACCCAATCTGCGCAATTTCTCGTATTTGAGGCGTGGTTTCAGAATGCCCGTCGCAGTTTATTGGGTGCTAAGAATGTCTATCAAATATGCCTGTACGTAGCTCATAGCCAATCGTTTCGATAATACCAGATGACGTATGTAGAGCGACAGAAATTAGACAAGGAAGAAGACGATGGGAAAGATCTTTTTTGTAAACAATGACGTTAAGCGATTATTGCCGTTTGTGCAAGATGAATATGAGGGTAGAAGGTATATATGGACACTCACAGACATGTGCCGTGTGTTGCATAGATGTCGTCATCGTCTAGCTGCTCCCTCCCCGTTCTGTGATTGGTTCCCTAAATGAGGCGAAAAATCTGGCCATGGTATCCAGACTGCCTTTCAGCGTGAATTGAATCGCGCTGCGGTAAGGCAGTATGGGGAAACCCAGGCTAACTGCCTTTATAAATCTCTCTCTATTTGTTTTTCCTCTTTTGAAAGTTGTGAAAACATTATTGTGGAGTTTTCGTTGCTATTTGGGAGCACTAAAATATATTTAATATAGCTACTCTCTTATTCACCAATATAGAAGTTTACCCAACTATGAGTCTTAAACTTGAAACGGCGCCGACACCACGTGGTTGTGTGTGACGAGTGTATGTTGTTACACTACATTATTGAATAAATTATTTGTTTTCTGAGAAATGATGCTGCCTTCACGTGCTCTCAGAATTATTGTTAACTTAGTTTTAAAATTGGACATGAACGTCCTCTCAACTCAAAATGTGAATGCTATGAGCTCGTAATCACGACTTCAGAAGTGGAAAGTACAACATTTATGATAGTGAAGGTAGCATTACTCTTGAGTCATTTCTTTTTCTGATGCGTTTCGTTATAGAACGATGTAGGCCTATTCTTCGAGCCAGGCACGGCGTTATGGGTGGGCCTGAGGGGCCTAGGCCCACCCACTTTTCAACAGGCCCACCCAAAACATTTCTTCAAAAATGTTTTGTCAAGAATTATTAAAAAATCGCCAATAAGCTCATAATTTGTGCTAAAATAGTCTAAATGCCCGAGCGTGAGCGCGCACTGCATGGCACGGCGCGCGGGCACAAACACTTGCGTTTTCCTATCAACAAAAAATACTCTATAATTTCTGGTCATACAGAAAATAATAATATATTATTCGCAACTATTTTTATTTGTGTAAACTCACAATAACAAGAAAACGTTGTGCTTTTGTAAAATAAAATAAAACAATCAGGCGGTTTCATGATCTCCATGAACTGGAGCGCGAGAACTGAAACAAAGTATAGCCTATAGGCTAAAGCTTGACATGTCCACTTTAAAACGAACAAATTCGAATCGAAAGTTAATACCTTCTGCTTATGTAATCCGTAGGAAAGGTGCATTTCTCTCTAATGGTGCATCAGCCTTACAGCGGAGATGGAGATGTTTTTAGCCGACACTAATTTAGAAAACAGTTTATTAATAAACAATTAAAATGCCTCATTATTTTTTCGTTATCATTAGCCTATAACTCCCCTAAATCACCTTTCTGTATGCTGTGGTTCTTCTATGGCTCTTCTCATTCAGCACTGCGGGAAAAATATCATTTCCAGGTTCTAATTTGGCTTTAGAAAACCATTTAAGTCTCCATATTTTTTCGTATTAATTTGTGAATATTTTAAATGTTTAATAAAGGGGCAAAAAGTTATAAACAAAAATCTGAAATTTTGTCGATATTTAGCCTATTTTTTTGCGCAGCATTTGTGTACAGTTCAAATTTTTTAAAAAAAAAATGGTGTTCAACTTTGCGTTTTAAATAAAAAACAACCAGCGTTCATTTTTCGTTTTGCGATTACGGTTAAATAAGGAAAAACAAATGGACACAAATGTACACTGACCATTTGAACATAATACGAGACAGAGATCTTTATTAAATTCATAAAAAAAACAATAATTACAGGAATACTGGATTCTAAACCTCAACGAAATGCCACAATCAAGACCTCGGAGCAGAAATGAGGGAGAAACACCCAGAAACTCCTTATGTGCCGTTCGCAGTATAGGGGGCTTTCCCTTTCCCAATTCTGATATAAAATCAGAATTGCGTGAAATAAAGCCGCGATTGCGTGTTGTAAAGTCAGAATTGAGTGAAATAAAGGTGCAATTGCTTCTTTTATTTATTTATTTATTTTACCCCAGAATAGTTTATATCTCACAATTCAATTCTGACTTTGTAACACGCAATTGCGACTTTATATCATGCAATGCTGCCTTTATATATCCCAATTGCGTATTATAAAGTCAGAATTGCGAGATATAAACATGCAATTCTGTGGAAAAACATTGATCAAAATTCAGATACAATTTATACAAAACGAAAATCTTAAAAAAAAAAAAAAAAAAGTCTTTCTACAAAACAAAACTCGTCTCCAGAAATATTGGAGCTTCAGCGCTTATCATTAGCATGTGAAAGTGTGAAAATAATTTCCAGTAAAGGACAATGTTGCAACAGTCGTTGTTTAGGTACCTTAAACGCGCACGTACAGTATCTGAGTCATCGCTGCAACCAGATGAAGGAGAGCTGAGATCAACATCACACATGTTCACACAACATCACACATGGCTCTGCCGATCGATTGCTCCTGTCTGCCTCGCTGCCTGCTGTTGTGTGTGAGTGTGTTTGCTCCGAGGCTGTTAGCTCCGTCTAAGCCTCGCATTTCTTTCTGTTTTGAACCATCGTTTACTATCATTTCTAGTTGTTTATACTACTAATTACAGCTTACCTAACATCGCTAGCTTTCGTTATTGTTAGCACAACACGCTAGTATCTCGCTAGCCTGTTAAGGCGCCCCCCGTGCGCTCAGTTATTTATTTATTTTTCTCGTGCGCGCCCGCACATCTGAGTTCATAAAAAGCCCAGGTGAGTAAGAATCAGTCAACAAACACGGTGAGTAATGTCTTGTCCTGTTATTGTCACTTGCACATCATGCCATATGTTTACCATAGCCTTCCCCGTCGGCATAGGGTTTATATGTGATAAATGCAAGGAGACAGTCAGGCTGACGGAGAAGATTTCAGAATTAGAGACACGCATCCAAACTTTAATTGAGGATAGTAAGTGTGCTCGAGCTTTAGATACTACTTTGGATGCGCCTAGCATAGTGAACCATTTACATGATTCGGTTCCGGCTGAGTTATTGCCTGTGCAGCCAGGCAGATGGGTGTCGGTGAGAAATCGCTCTAGTCGCGGATCAAAAAACCACTCTTCTGTTCCGGTTACCATAACAAATCGATTTGCCCCTCTCAGTGAAACACCCACTGAGAATGCTGTTGATTGTGCCCTGGTAATTGGCGATTCTATTACACGGAACGTGAAAATAGAGACACCAGCCACCATAGTCACATGTTTGCCGGGAGCCAGAGCGCCTGACATCAAAGCAAATTTAAAAGTGCTGGCTAATGCTAATCGTAAATTCTCTAAGATTGTTATTCACGTCGGCACTAATGATGTTCGACTTCGCCAGTCGGAGATCACCAAAATTAATATTAAAGAGGTGTTTGAACTCGCAAGTACGATGTCAGGCACTGTAATCTGCTCTGGCCCCCTTCCTGTTCGAAGGAGTGATGAGATAGTTAGTAGATTGTGTTCACTCAATGGCTGGTTGTCTAATTGGTGTCCGCAACATAATATAGAATTCATAGACAATTGGAAAAGTTTTTGGGGCAAGCCTGACCTGTTGAAAAGAGATGGTATTCATCCCACCTGGGATGGTGCTGCTCTTCTCTCTAGTAATTTGGCTCATAGTCTTAGAGATAAAACATGACAATCTGGGGCTCAGGTCAGGAAGCAGACAGACTGGCTAAACCGACCGTCTGCTAGCGGCCTCACGTCACCAAGGTCAGATAAATCTCATCACATAGAGACTCTTTCACCTAGATATCATCCTATAGAGACTGTGTCTGTTCCCCGAATTTGGAAATCCAAAAAACTGCCAAACCTTTCTAAGGTTAAAAATATAATTGATGTTCAACAAATAAAAAACAGATATAATACAGATGAGCAAACGATAAAGCTTGGGTTGTTGAATATTCGATCCCTTAATTCAAAATCGCTCATAGTTAATGACAAGATTAAAGACTATAACCTAGATGTGCTGTGTTTGACAGAAACCTGGCTAAAACCAAACGATTACATTACTTTAAATGAGTCCACCCCGCAAGATTATTGTTATAAACATGAGCCTCGCCCGAAAGGCAAAGGGGGAGGTGTTGCTGTAATTTATAGTAATATTCTGAAAACCACTAAGAAATCTAGTTTTAAATATACTTCTTTTGAAGTGTTGGTGCTTAATGTAAAAATGTATAGTGTAAACAATAAATCACGTTTGAGAATTCTGCTGGCTACTGTATACAGGCCACCAGGGCACCATAAAGATTTTATCAAAGAATTTGCTGACTTTCTATCAGAATTAGTATTGGCTGCAGATAAAGTCCTAATTGTTGGTGATTTTAATATACATGTAGATAATGAAAAAGATGCATTGGGATTGGCATTTAAAGACATTATAAACTCAATTGGAGTGAGACAACACGTGTCAGGACCTACTCATTGTCGTAATCATACTCTTGATCTAATATTATCACATGGAATAGATGTTGATGGCGTTGAAATTCTGCAGCAGAGCGACGACATCTCCGATCACTATCTAGTCTCGTGTAAATTACATTTAGCCAAGGCTGCAAAGCCGACTCCATGTTATAAATATGTTAGACCTATCACTTCTGCCACTAAAGATTGCTTTATCAATAATCTTCCAAATCAGTTTCATAATCTCAGCATCCCAGATAGCTTAGAAGAACTTGATATTGCAACAGAAACTTTTAACTCTCTCTTTTCCAGCACTTTAGACACAGTTGCTCCGCTGCGCTTAAAGAAGATCAAAGAAAATAGTCCAACGCCGTGGTACAATGACACACCCGGGCCCTTAAGAGAGCAGCCAGAAAAATGGAGCGAAACTGGAAGAAAACAAAACTAGAGGTATTTCGGATTTCATGGAAGGAGAGCTCGATTGCTTACAGAGAGGCCTTAAAAGATGCTAGAACTAATTATTTTTCAACCCTATTAGAAGAAAATAAACATAATCCTAGGTATTTATTTGAACAAGTGACTAAACTAACGAAAAAGAAAGCTTCAAGCCCAGAAGTTTATAAGAAACACAGCAGTAATGACTTTATGAACTTCTTCACTTATAAGATTGATAATATCAGGGACAAAATTATAACTATGCAACCGTCTACTACAGTATCGCATCAGGGAGTATATTGTAGTCTCTGTGAGGAACATTTTGATTCATTTGTTGCTATAGGAGAGGAAGAATTTTGCAAAATTGTTAATTCATCTAAATCGACAACTTGTATGCTAGACCCTATACCGACTAAGCTACTGAAAGAGATGCTTCCAGAGGTCATAGATCCTCTTCTAGATATCATTAATTCATCTTTGTCATTAGGATACGTACCAAAAACCTTTAAGTTGGCTATGATTAAACCGCTTGTTAAAAAACCGCAACTTGATCCTACAAAATTAGTCAATTACAGGCCGATCTCGAATCTGCCTTTTCTGTCAAAGATACTAGAAAAAGCAGTATCCTCACAACTGTGTTCCTTTTTAGAAAGAAATAATATCTGCGAGGATTTTCAGTCCGGATTTAGACCGTACCATAGTACTGAGACTGCTCTCATTAAAGTCACAAATGATTTGCTCCTATCATCCGATCGTGGTTGTATCTCTCTATTAGTGTTACTTGATCTTAGTGCTGCATTTGATACTATCGACCACAACATTCTTTTAAATAGACTAGAAAACTATGTTGGCATTAGCGGAATTGCACTAGCATGGTTTAAATCATACTTATCTGACCGATATCAGTTTGTAGCAGTAAATGAAGAGATGTCTTATCGATCACAAGTTCAGTATGGCGTACCACAAGGCTCAGTACTAGGACCGCTGCTCTTCACTCTGTACATGCTACCATTAGGAGATATAATTAGGAAATATGGAATTAGCTTTCACTGTTATGCTGATGATACTCAGCTGTATATTTCTTCAAAACCTAACGAAACTTACCAATTCACAAAATTAACGGAATGCATAGCTGATATAAAAAATTGGATGACCAGTAATTTCCTATTACTAAATTCTGAAAAAACAGAGATTCTAATCATTGGACAAAAAACTTCCTCACCTAATAACCTAGAATACTGTCTAACACTTGATGGCTGCTCTGTTAAGTCTTCGACGTTAGTTAGGAACCTGGGTGTGCTCTTTGATACCAATCTTTCATTTGAAAGTCACGTGTCTAGTATCTGTAAAACCGCATTTTTCCATCTTAAAAATATATCTAAATTACGTCATATGCTCTCACTGACAAATGCGGAACAATTAGTTCATGCGTTCATGACCTCAAGGCTAGATTATTGTAATGCTCTACTGGGTGGTTGCCCTGCACGCTTATTAAACAAACTACAGCTAGTTCAAAATGCAGCCGCTAGAGTTCTTACCAGAACCAGGAAGTATGACCATATTAGTCCGGTTCTGTCAACACTGCATTGGCTGCCTATTAAACATCGTATAAATTTTAAAATATTGCTGATTACTTACAAAGCACTAAATGGTTTAGCTCCCCAGTACTTGAGCGAGCTCTTAACGCATTATAGTCCTTCACGTCTATTGCGATCTCAAAATTCTGGCCAGTTGATAATACCTAGAATATCAAAATCGACTGCTGGCGGTAGATCCTTTTCCTATTTAGCACCAAAACTTTGGAACAATCTTCCTAACACGGTCCGGGGAGCAGATACAGTCTGTCAGTTTAAATCTAGACTAAAAAACACATCTCTTTGGCTTAGCATACACATAACACATTATAGATTTCTATAATTCAATGTTAGGCTGCATAGATTAGATCAGCCGGAACCGGGAACACTTCCCATAATTCCTGATGTACTTTGTACATCATAAGAAGGATGGCGTCTACGCTAATATTAGTCTCTCTGTTTATCCCGAGGTTTACCGCAGACCGCCGGATCCAGGGCATATCCAGATCTGATGAAGGACCATCACATGGACACGTCGACACGCATTATCAGGGCTGTGAAGGTCCATGGACACCTCACCACTCATCTCCTCACCGGCCGGATGACCCTACCCAACCAGATGAACTGGATAATATCGTGAAAGTTCTGATCCCATCTGACTCCTGGCATTATGCTGCCTAACTCATAATCATACACTGTTCATTCGTTGGCCAAAGGAGGACTGGCCCCCCGACTGAGCCTGGGTTCTCCCAAGGTTTTTTCTCTCCATTCTGTCACCTGATGGAGTTTTGGTTCCTTGCCACTGTTGCCTTCGCCTTTTGGCTTGCTTAGTTGGGGACATTTAATTTTCAATTGAACAATACTATTACAACATTGTTTTCCTGTTATCTCTGTAAAGCTGCTTTGAAACAATTTGTATTGTAAAAAGCGCTATATAAATAAAGGTGACTTGACTTGACTTGACATCTTCGTCTCTGCCACCCGCTAAAGTGCGACTATCGCAGGACGACCAGCGCTGTTGCTAGGACGGCGCCACCGCCTCTGCCTTTATGAGTCCTAATAAATGCAATTTCAACTATTTCTGAAGTGCTTCTTTTATAAAGAACACCTCTTTTTCTTTTATCGGGAAACGCTGCCCAGGTATGATGCGTCATGGAGATTCCAAAGCGCTCTTCTTTGGTCAGAACCAAGGAGAGCGATCGCGGATAGGTCCGTCCTGACTCCATTCACCGAAACTTTTTAACAATGCAACAAAATATTTAAAGAGCTTTACGCTATTAAAATCTATATTATGTATAGCCTACGTACAGATATATTAGTCAGTCATTTTTTATTAGGTTAAACAGTGACTGGATAACGTTTTTAATTTAAGGCCCACCCACAATTGGTCTGGCCCATCCAAACCTGGAATCCTGGCGCCGTGCCTGCTTCGAGCTACAGTTTCATTCATGTTACGAGATGTAACTACATTTGTAATGGTGTAAAGTTGTATTTGTTATCTTAAATGATCTGTGTGATGTTTAAATGTAGGCTATTTTCTGCTATAAAACGGTTAGTTCCGGTCCTTGATTCTGATTGGTCAATAACGTTAGCGGTTTTATATTTACGATAAAACATGGCTATGACCGCAACGTAAACATGTTCTCATTGATATTGTTGATTGAAGCGTATAGAGTAGAGTATTGTGAGAGATCGAGTAAGTGAGTATACCTGCATTTAGGCTACAGTAGATATAGCATTTTCCTTCAGGTCAGTCCTATATTCGTAATAAATCATTTTGAATGTTCACCGCAACATCTGAGTCTGACACACTAGTCATTTGTCAGTTGCTCTTGCTTCTCTGTGTTCACAAGTTTCAATACAAAAGTATTCAATATAAAAGTATTTTCTACTGACTGATTTGCCGCTAAAGGCATAATAATGTAACGTCTATTGCGGTCAGAGACCATTTTTTTCCAGTGGAAGGAAGACTTTGAGTGAGTTGCGTTAATAGCCTACATATTTTTTGGTTTTAATATTTGTATTGTGTGGTATGGATACATAGAGGGATTAATTCACTTTATTTACAAAACACAGAGATTCACTGTGGAGTGTTGCCAGCCTCATTGATTATACTGAATGCAGAACTCAATGAGCTCACGACAACTTGATAAAGGAGTTTTCACTGCTCGTCAAATAAACATTGTGGTTATAACTATAAAGTTTACTATATAGTTCTCCCAGTTTACCAGCCACTCATAGTTATATATTTTGAGAGAAATGGATGAATTTACATGTTGTAAAGCTGACTGATTCCTCGACAGTGATGCAGTGTATCTAACACAGTCAAAGCGCGATCAACTAACATGTTCATTATTAAGGTAGCCTGTTTAAAACACAATGGGTCAATATATGATTGTGGGAGATTTTGAGTTTGAATAATTCTGGGGAAAAAAAAATATTTATTTACAAAATATTATTATCTTCCCTGATAAATCATCCTTGAAATATTTAGTTTTTAGTCATTGCCAAGCTCAGGCATAATTGATTTCAGATATTTAGTTATAAAAACAAGAAGTTTACTCATTATTTGGTCAACTATGTTACGGACAAAACCTATAAGTTTTAACTTTAAATAAATGGCAGACATTTAAAAAACCATTACTCTTGGAAGAATATGTGTCTATTTACTTACCTTTTCAATTAAAATAACCAATTAATTAAGAAAATACACATTTTGTTCAATTGAAACGCCAAATTTCAAGTACTGAAGTAACCGGTCTGTATATTTTGTTTCCAAACTGCTTGATTCATGATAATTTTCTTGATGAAATTATGCTGAGGTATATATTTGACAGCTACTCAGTTTCCAAATATTTACTTGGAGATTAGGGAACCATTGAAATACAATTTTTTTTTAAAAAACATAATTGTAACTTAATTGACAGCCCAGTATCATAGTGGACAAAAGTAACATTGTTGACTGGACATGACAAAGTAGGATGATGTATTTAACAAAAACAATCCTAAACTATATCAATGATTATATGGTAGCTAATCTTTTATTGCATTTAATCAAGACCTGTTGAATATTTCATGACATAAAGGAGAAATACAGATGCACATCAGTTTACAAGGATCAATCACAACTTTATAACAAGCACATATATCATAAGCAAGAGATCGTAACATAGAAAACAACAACAAAAAAAGTATCAAAAACAGCACTTACACAAAAATTCTACCATGTAAACATTTTGAAAATCTTGTTTGTGGAATGAAATATAGTAGTGCATTGTATTAAACAAAAAATAATAGTCAAATGTGATGGATTTTCTTATCCTCAAACCTAACTATTTTAGATTTGTCTCCCTAAGACTGACTACTCTATTATAACCTATACGCTAGCTAGCACGTCTACGTTAATCCTTCGGCGTGTCTCCAGACGACTACAGCCTTTTTGTCCCTAACTATACTCCGTGTCTCCAGACGACTACTGCCGAGTCTAAACCCTATACTCCGTGTCTCCAGACGACTACTGCCGAGTCTAAACCCTATACTCCGTGTCTCCAGACGACTACTGCCGAGTCTAAAATCCTATACTCTGTGTCTCCAGACGACTACTGCCGAGTTGATAATTCTAACTTACTTGTTCTATTGCTGCGCAGCTTAAATGACAGACAGACTTCAGTAAATGTCCTTTAAATGCTTTTAATTAACGGCCAGGAGAGTTCTCGAGCAATACTCAAGAGAATCTCCCAAGTAAAAACAAGGCCGGTGGATCTCAGACAATTTCCATTGAGAATCCCACCGAAAACACGGAAACCACAGTTTTTATACAATAGGGAGGTATGGCATAATGACATTAATTTGATTGGTTATTCATTCACAGTCTCTTCTGTTACTGGGTAGAGAATAATATGTTTTAACCATTACTTCATTTATCACAAGTTCTAACTTAATCATCCCTGTCTAGTCTCATTTCCCATATTTGTTATTTTTACACATAGTTATGGGTTCGACACACACACACATTCACCTAAAATACAGAATGTCTTAGAACATTGTTTCAGAGATTTAGCAGGTCAAATAAGGTCAAATGGTAGAACATGTTTAGCTTAATATTCAGTTTAAATTTTCCATGACAGTTTCCCCTCTCTGGCCATAATCAAACATGGCCAAACTTAAATTTAATTCTTCTAATCATTTGTCCATACCTGCATGACTTACCTGCTCCACCGAATCCTCCTATTTTAAGTCAGTGACTTTAATACCACCTGTTATCTCTAACCATTTCCTTGTTTCATCTTTTACTTCATAATACCTTTAAGATATTCCTTCAATCAACATCCTGCTGTAATACAACCAATTTCTAATGTTTCACATACACATACCATCTTCTCATCTATTCATCTCCTTGCCAATATTCTATCTCTAGTAAAAAACTAAACATACCATAGTACATTGCCTTTTAACTTTAGACCTTGAGTCAAGTTTCATCATTTTTTAGCTATCATTTTAATCGCATTGATCTATTAGGCCTTAACATGCCAATAATGCTGATTAACCATTTTTCTTAATCTTATGTTGTTAGCTTTTAATTAAAGCAGGCGATTGTTTTACTTAGTCAGATCTATTTAAGGATCTTTGTAATAAAATCTAACCAAAAAGGTTCTATAATCTTTCATTTTTATCCTTAACACTAATATCAATAATTTTATTATCTTGTTTCAAACAATGTCATTATTTTCAAATTAACTCTGTTTTACACAGCTCTTGCCACGAGAATAGCCTTAGCTGAGGACATGCCATTTAATCTTTAACTACTTATCTTCCTACAATCCTATTTTCCAGAATTAACTGACGGACATAACTTATACCACTTCTAAGTTTTGGCAATGCGAAATAGCTCATAATGGATCCATTGATCCAGATCATTAAATCTTTAGCTTCATTGTGAATTTAGAAAGCTTCTCAGATTTTTTCTCTATATTAGCAAATACTCTATTTCTCTGACTTCTCTAAACTGATTAGACTAATTTTAGTTTAAATGTGTCTAGGTTTTAACTCTGTCCCCTACATAATTTGTTTTAATATGTTGAAAACCTTTCTCAATAATACAATAACAAAACAATATTTCATTCCTCGAAGCCGGGCTAAATAAGCAAGCACTGTTGCTGTATTCCTAGCTAGCTAGACCCGCAGTCACCTCTCAGATATCAAATACACAGACGTTAGACAATACATGAAAGGAACACTTCAGTAATCACACTGGTAACTTCTTCAACTAATAATAATCCATAAATTAAAGGTTTCCCAAAATCAGTCCCCTTTTTTAAAGTTTTTCTTTCACTATTTTAGCAATTTGAAACACCCAAAATATATTTAATGTAGTCATTAATTCATCACTATAGAAGTTTACCCAATTATCTATTCAGACCTAGTCTGGCAAAGTAACTTATCACCTATTCTCTCTTATTAGTGAACAACTATTGCTATTACATTTTAGCATCTATGATATCGGTCTTAGACTTTTAAAACCCTCAAGTTTCTTCAATAATAGTCCCTAGATTATTATTTTTACAGTAATGTAGTTAAAGTCCCTATACTCTTCAGAATTAAGAGATTTTCCTCTTTTCAATTTACGTGTACCTGAAATAATTTTCAAATTAATCAGTAATTTGTTAAAATCTCAACCCTATCTCAATTCTCGGTCCTACAGTTTGATTGAACCAAATAAAACATCAATAAACATCACATTATTGCTTCTGGAAGAACATCACAGTCTACCCTGGTCACATCCTGGAGGAAATTCAAACAGAAACAGCAATATAATCAACATCAACACACTTGCAGATATAATAACACATATGCTGCATTTAAACACTTTGTTGTCGCGTTGGCCCCACAGACGTCTGAAACGTTCCATGTTCACCTTGATTGCTCTTTGCGAGCAGTAGCAAGGTCTTTCCCTCGTAGGTAGAGGAGGCACGTTACCAGCACGTCCTTTTATTTTCCCTCCTCTACTTTTCCTCTGGATGGCGGTTGGTGGGGCTTGCAGTGTGACACGTGAACCCAAGCGTCACGCTCGGAAACTTTGATTGCTGTATTCGTTGTTAGAATGATCTCATACGGACCCAGCCACCTCGGGTTGTACCACGCCTTACGTCTGTGATCCTTGATCCAGACCCACTGTCCTGGCTCGTAAGAGTGCTGTGTCTCGTACCTGGAACCGGCAATGCAGCTTTGACCTGTTAAGGGAGACCTTAACTATTTTTGTTAGTGACAACATCTATTAACATAATCTGCTTGTCTGGCCGGTCGTCCTTTCTGATCAGACCTGTGAAATTTCATGATAAACGGTAACAAGACAATATTTTATACATTTGGAACAGAATAAGTTCTGTTCGACAGGATCCATCATGACATCCTAGAAAAAGGAAGAAGTTAAATGTGGGGTGGACAGGGCAAGCATGCTTGCTCTCTGCCTTCCCAAAGTTATACTCTGCGCATGTGTGACACTGTTTATTTCTGCCACAACAATAACCTATCTCAGGATAGTTAGCCAAAATCATCCATTGCCATTATTTTATTGGGCATATTTCACCCTGTGGTCAAAATTTACTCTGTTAGTTATATCAGCAAAAAATATCCTGTATCTTCGAAAAACATTGTAAGGGGTTAATATTTCAGTCAATCATTTCTCAATACAGTCAGGACATACATAAGAACAGGACGCTTAGTCCATTTGCAAAGTTCCATTGACCAAGGTTACATCCAGTCAAAAGTGTCTTCTGGATGATTAGATCATATCGAAAATTTGTCTGAAGGCTACATCCTAAATAAAAGGAAGTAAGATTTATTTTGTTCTATTGTTGGATCTAGAATGGAAAGTTAATCACCATCAGACATGAAAATGGGAAGTATGATAAGTTTTACCATAAGATAGAAATATACACTCAAAGTTTTATGGTTAGTACCATAATTAATCAAAATTTCCATTCATTCACATTCACACACTTTCACACACAAACACACATCCCACCCCTCTCTGGCCAGAGAATCATACCTTTTTGTCTGCCATAGCAGTTTATGAACTGAATGAGGAACATATATTTTATTAGGAGTGGAATACCACCAAATCCGAACGGTAACAACTTTTACGACAGAAGCTACTGAACGTAGACACACTGTGGCATTCCCCTTGCGACAGTGTCTAAACGTTAGGATATTAATTATCAATCGTCCGATGCAGTCACAATGTGTTTGAGTTTAACACAGTGAACGTAAACCTCAAAATCAAATAGATTAAACACTTTAAAATAATAATCATAGACCTTCGGTTGCAGTTGAGAGATTCAGCTTCAATCCCTCAAATGCAATTTGTCATTAATTACACAATTTCAATTTTTCAAAACTTTTTGTTGTTGCTCCTAAGCTATTTAAAAGAAGATTTGGAAATCTTCACACAATCTCGGATCCATGGACAAAAGCAAAAACATTTCTATCTCGTACCCTGGTGATGACAGCATGTGATTTCAAAAGTTTATAATTAGAAACATTGTTCTTATTGAATCCAGAAAACTACCTTTAAATGAAATGGAGTGACCAATAATTTTGCTTTTCTAGCCATAATGTCTCTTTGGGACATTTTGTGCCCTATATTTAGTAGTCAATATATATATATAGTCAATAATATATTCTCAACAAATTCATGCTTTTACCACTATTGGTTTAAGTAATAAGCCTCACTATCCAAATCCAGTGTTTTAACTGATTGGTGAGTCACTCTCTCACTTCTGCTATTGAACTTCCTGTTTTAGGCCAGCTGGACTGGTCCTATTGAAAGCAGATTCAAAGTGTTAGTTGAAGAAATATGAAGAATTGCTGAAACCAGTGGATAATCAAAAACAATAATCAAGTTAATTGATAATTAACTAAATTTGAAACGTTCTCTGTAGTGATCATTGAAATTCAGCACCTGGCCCACAAGTGAGGGGATGGAGGTCTTTCTTTTCTGTGTGGATTGTCCTTCAGTTGACTTGTTAGGCTGATACGTTTGATCATCAGGCTGCGATGGCCCTCTCTTTCTGGCTTCTGATCCACCCTGGCACAACATTTCATAATGCATGGCAAAAATTGTCTTTAGGAAAAGTCTCAAGTGAACTTGTCACCTTTTCCTGCACTGTCTCAGTTGACCCCTCAGAAGTGTCCACTTCCTCTTTCGGGAGCTGGGGAGCCGAGGGCACCACTTCCTCTTTCTCTCTCTCCAGTCATCTAACTCTTCAAGCCAGGCGTCTGAAACCTTGAACACTCAGAGAACTGCAAAACTCAAATTAAACTTAGTTTAATAACTAAATATCTCATCTGGTTATCAAGACAGCAGTTCTTCATTTTATTAAAAAGCGTACTTCATTGCGGAAAAAGCAGGAAAAAAACTCTAATTACAATACAGTTTTTTTTTTTTACTTCCTTTCTTTGTCCTTTTTTTTTTCTCTTCAAAAATCCAAAATAAAATGACTGTAAGATATATGTAATGTGCTTGTTCAAATCACAATTTATATTTAAATTGGTCACCCAACCTCATACTATGCTTAATGCACAAAAAGGTTCTTCGAATCTCTGCAATGGATAATTTTTTCTCAAGTTCTTTCACACTGTCTCCAGGGATAACGGGATACAAATTCTAGACACCTTCAGATAGAAATTATAATATTTAAAACACGTGTACTTAATATCTTATTATTTATTACTTTATTTTAAGAGCACCTAATTGCTCAGTCTTATATACTCTATCTCATCTACATAAATAAATCAGAGTTTAACTCACAAAAGTTTCTTTATGATTCAAAATCTTATGTTATCTCAGAATGCATATTCTTATTATAATCATTTATAACTAACAATTTCTGTAATTTCTTAATTGATTTCAAAATGTAAAAATTCATAAATGTTAACAATAGTACCATGTATCTTGTCTCAACTCTTTCAATTGTATCTTTATATTTTCTCAGAATTAAACCTTTATTCAAACAAAAACTTCAAACAAAAAGCAAATTGCAGCATTACAGCATCTCGGGGTATTTTTCCCTCCCGGATCTGGTTTCCAGCATGACAAGTTGCTCTCTTTGCAGGAAGTTTTATTGACACTACAAATACAATACTCAACAAATACTTTTGATTGCATTTAACCATAATCATTGCTCATTGCCCTTAATAGACAAGGTAAAAACATTTTTTTTTTTCAAAATCCTTAAATCTTTTAATGTGATAGCCAATTTTACATAGGCTATGTATATATTTTTAATATAAATTATCTCACTGTGGTAAATTTAGTTGACTTTTGTCTTCTTCATATGATAATGAGATACATCGTTTAAACCTGGGCTCAGCCAGTGTGTTTTCCCTTCTCTTCTTCTTTTTTTTTTTTTTTCAGCTAAATAATTTCTCAATTAAATTTCATTCTTCTAAAATCCCTCTTTTAGATTTCTCAGATATGGAAAATTTCAATTTCAACCATCAAAACAGAACAAACTAGAAACACGTTCCAAATTCTTATTTTTTTTTTTAAAAAAAAATCTTTTTTTTCATACGCACAAAAATGCTTTATTTAACACATTAAAAAGGAAAACATAAACTGAAGTCTGTGTGTCCTACCTCCCTAAGTTCTTTTTTTCTCTGCCCGTCTGGGATGGTCCCTCCATCGGTCCTATTCGGTGGGGTCTGCGGCAAGTTGGCACAATTCTCGTCCATTGTCCGGTAAACAACCCCCACCGACGGAGGGAGTATCCTTGGGCTCCTGGCAGCTCGCCAAAATGTGATGGATTTTCTTATCCTCAAACCTAACTATTTTAGATTTGTCTCCCTAAGACTGACTACTCTATTATAACCTATACGCTAGCTAGCACGTCTACGTTAATCCTTCGGCGTGTCTCCAGACGACTACAGCCTTTTTGTCCCTAACTATACTCCGTGTCTCCAGACGACTACTGCCGAGTTGATAATTCTAACTTACTTGTTCTATTGCTGCGCAGCTTAAATGACAGACAGACTTCAGTAAATGTCCTTTAAATGCTTTTAATTAACGGCCAGGAGTCTCGAGCAATACTCAAGAGAATCTCCCAAGTAAAACCAAGGCCGGTGGATCTCAGACAATTTCCATTGAGAATCCCACCGAAAACACGGAAACCACAGTTTCTCTTACGAGAGGTTCTCTCGTATTGCGTAAGCTAGCTTACGCTACGGAAAGATTCCATCTTTCTGAGAAATTGAAGCCAAAAATTATCCTATAATTTTGTATCCATTGTCAACGCAGTTCAGCTGCAGCAGACCATGAGAAGGCTAGCTAGCCGCTCATTGGTTCGCTCACGGAGAACTGCTTAAGCCTATGAGGGAGCGCGGATGAACCCGCGACCAATGAGAGTCTGACTCGCTCTCCCTACGTCACCGCCCCCGAAGCGGGCGTGGACGAGGCTATAAATACCCCGAATAGGCTGAATAAAATCTGATTTTTCATCCTTCAGCGACGCACCTGCATCTGCTGATCCTGAGAGAGAAGCCGCCGTCGTTTGAAAAGGCACCTTCTAGCGAGCGTTTGGGAGACTGAGGAAGCCGGCCGTCTTCGCCACCTTCAGCCGTCCTGTGAGCTAGCGCCATCCGACGGATTGTATCCTTTATACTAAAATGCTTCCTATATATTGTTGTATCTAAAAGAGCGAGCGTCTTTTTCAAGATGTCTCGTAAATTTTCTGGCGGCTTTTGCCGCGCTCCCCTCGAGGCTGGGGACCGCCACCTCTTCTGCGCTCTCTGCCTCGGATTGGAGCACGCCGATCTCGCCCCCGCTGTGGCGGCTGCGAGCTCTGCGAAACTATGCCATTGTTGACCCCGCGGGCTCGACTTCGGCCACTAAGATGCGTCCGTGACGCCTCTGACTTCGCCGCGGAGAAAGATACGCCGCTCTCAGAGGCCGCCGGACCCCCAGCCGGAAGCGTTCATCCCGCCGGAGCCTCTCGCTCCCGCTCTCCATCTCCGCCGCTTCCGGACATACAGCTGCCGCCGAGTGGCCGCTCTGTTGCCTCCGTTGACGCCGCGGACACCAAGGAGACATGTTCGCTTCTCGCTTCAGACGGTGAGGATTGGTCCGATTCTCACGCCTCCTCGGCCCGAGAATCAACCGGGACCCGCGCAGCTACTTCCACCAGCGTTCGACTCCCGCCGCTAAACGGGCTGCGCCCTTTCTGCCTGATCTGCACGCAGAACTCACGAAGTCCTGGAACGCCCCGCTCTCTGCTAGAACTCGCTCTGACTCTTCCACCCCGCGTCGCGTTGTGGACGGAGCCGCAGGAAAGGGCTTTATCTCCATTTTCCCTGTAGAGGACCTGGTCGCCGCACGTCTATGCCGCCCTCCGCGAGATGGCGCTCATCACCTGTGCTACCCGCTAAAGCCTGCAGTCCGACTTCAAGCTTTCAGCCGCCGGCCAAGCAGCTTCTGCACCCCATGTCTACTACAGAGTGAGCTACTTCGTGAATGGGACGAGAGCGGGGGAAAAAAATCCCCTTCAGTCGCGGATTGAGGATTTCCTGCGAATTTTGTTCTGCCTCGTCGCGCTAGCTCCTTTGCAGGCCGCTCACGTGACCAGCCTCCTGCACGAGCCCCACCCTAGCGCCTAGCTAAACACAGTCAGACTTCTCAGCGACACCAGGGCGGCCGCCCTCGCTCGCTCTGACAGCCGCCACAGACCGCCGCCTCCCCGGGGGCCTCGGCAGAGGATCGCGCTGAAAACTGATTACTCGAAGTCTGCCTAGCGTGGTTGAGAAAAAGACGGCGCTCTCCCGCCGCGGCCGGATCGCCGTCAAAGTTTCGCCCTCTGTTAGTCCCCGCTCACGCGGCTACTACAGCAGTGTACCCCGCCATTACCAAGCCGGTATCCCTTCCCGCTTGCATGAGCACAAACGCCGTGTTTACGGCGTCCCAGAGAAATCTCAAAAAGAGCGTAAAAGCCTCTTGTGTAGAAAATGTGCCCACAACACTGTGTTCACTCATACACAAAACGCCGTGTTTACGGCGTCCCAGAGAAATCTCAAAAAGAGCGTAAAAGCCTCTTGTGTAGAAAATGTGCCCACAACACTGTGTTCACTCATACACAAAACGCCGTGTTTACGGCGTCCCAGAGAAATCTCAAAAGAGAGTAAAAGCCTCTTGTGTAGAAAATGTGCCCACAACACTGTGTTCACTCATACACAAAGACACTCCTGTTCCCGTGTCTCACACAGGGTCCACTCTCATAAAGCGGTCCCAACCCGCTCGAGTTTCAGAGTACATAAGCGCGCCCACGAACCCGTGCGCGCGTCCCACCTCTGTTACACGGTCCATAAACTTGTGTAGAGAATGTGCCCACAACACTGTGTTCACTCATACACAAAGACACTCCAGTTCCCCTGTCTCACACAGAGTCCACTCTCATAATGCGGGCCAAGCCCGCTCGAGTCTCAGAGTGTATAAGCGCGCCCACAAGCCCTGTGCGCGTCTTACTTCTGTTCACTCTGTTACAGGGCCCATAAACTCCCCTCCGAGTGTACGTCCCGCTGTTGTAAACACTATCAGCGCGCTCACGCAGCCCGCGAAGTGCAGCGACGGGGACCATGTAGCCATTCACCCCTTAGCGTCACGCTTCAAAGCGTGGGAAGCAGTGGGTGTTAAACACAATAAAGCTACGCTATCGCTTACAGTTTTGCCGCCGCCCTCCTCGCTTCCGAGCGCGGCTAGAAACTACTGTGAACCCAGAAGCAGTGACGCGCTGCTCCGTTCAGAGATAGCAATTCTGTTGTGCAAAAAGGCTATAGAGAGGGTGCCTCTGGCTATGAGCGAGTCGGGGTTTTACGGCCGTTATTTTCTTGTCCCCAAGAAAGACGGCGGTCTCAGACCAATATTAGACCTCAGATCGCTGAACAAAGTTCTCATGAAGAGACCGTTCAAAATGCTCACTATCAGAAAACTCCTCGCGCACGTGCGCCAGGGGGACTGGTTCATATCACTAGATCTGAAAGATGCATACTTTCAGATCCAGATAAATCCCCTTCACAGGCCATTCTTACGTTTCGCCTCGAAGGCCAGGTTTATCAATACACCGCCCTACCGTTCGGCCTATCCCTAGCACCCCGTACGTTCACGAAGTGCATGGACACGGCGCTCGCCCCCCTGCGGAGTCAGGGGCTGCGAATACTGAACTACTTGGACGACTGGCTGATTTTGGCACAATCTCAGAGAGAGTTACTGTCTCATCGTACAGTTCTCCTCGACCATCTGAAAGTTTTGGGCCTCTCTGTCAACTGGACAAAGAGCGTACTACAACCCAGTCAGACTATCTCCTTCTTGGGTATAGAGCTGGACTCGGTCACGATGACGGCGCGTCTGTCAACGCAGCGCGCGCACCGTGTGCAGCGTTTCGCCGCATCTTTTCAGATGAACAGACTCACGCCTTTGAAAACATTTCAGAGAGCGTTGGGCTGTATGGCCTCAGCCTCCGCGGTGCTCCAGCTGGGGTTACTGCGCATGCGCCCGCTTCAGCTTTGGTTGAGGAGCCGTGTGTCTCACCGAGCGTGGACCACGGGCCACCAGCTGATAAAAGTAACGCAGACCTGTATCACAGCTCTGCAGCCATGGTCAGTGGTAGAATGGTTTCAGCGGGGCGTTTCCATGGGGACAGTTTCACGCCGAAAAGTCATCTCGACAGACGCCTCCAACACGGGTTGGGGAGCGGGCTGCGAGGGCTCACCGGCCTTCGGCCCCGGTCAGCTCAAGAGAGCCTCCTACACATAAACTGTTTGGAGAGGTTGGCGGTCGAGAACGCGCTCATGCGCTTTCTCCCGCGCATTCAGGGCCACCACGTGCTGATCCGTTCGGACAATATAGCCGTGGTCTCTTATATAAACCGTCGGGGCGGAGTCAGATCCAGGAATCTTTTCCAGCTGACAGAACGCATCTTAGTTTGGTCTCAGTGTCGCCTGCTCTCGCTCAGGGCGACGCACGTGCCGGGACATCTGAACGACGGTCCAGACAGCCTGTCCAGGAACCCCATTCCCCCCGGGGAATGGTCCCTGCATCCTCTTACAGTCCAGAAACTGTGGCGTCTATTCGGCAGAGCAGAGGTGGACCTCTTTGCCTCGGCGGAGTACACCCACTGCCCAATATTTTTCTCAAGGAGCGAGGACGCGCTAGCCCAAACCTGGCCCAGCCGCCCGCTTTATGCCTTCCCTCCGGTCTCTCTGTTACCACAGGTGCTTCAGAGAATCAGAGAAGTGCAGCACTCGGTGCTCCTCATAGCCCCGCACTGGGAGGGTCAGACTTGGTTTCCGGAGCTCACGCAGCTGTCACAGACAGCGCCGTGGCCCATTCCAGTCAGAGCAGATCTCCTCTCCCAAGCTCGCGGCTCGATCTGGCATCCCCACCCAGAGCGCTGGGCGCTTCACGCGTGGGTGATCAACAACTACCCGTTGCTTTGCCAGAGGGAATGTTAAACACGATCATACAGGCTAGAGCGGCTTCTACCAGAAGGCTCTATGCGTCAAAATGGTCTGTGTTCTCGAAGTGGTGCACAGATAGGGGTCTGGACCCGCGGTTATGCGAGGTTCCCTCCTTACTAAATTTTCTCCAAGAGATGCTGGACAAGGGCAGATCCCCGTCCACTCTTAAGGTATATGTGGCAGCCGTCGCGGCGTTTGCTGAACCCCGACGCGGCCAGTCACTGGGCAAAGACGGGCTGGTAGTCCGCTTCCTCAGGGGAGCTAGAAGGATGAATCCCCCGCGCCCCCCTTCGGTGCCGATTTGGGACCTTTCCATAGTTCTTGATGCTATGAAAGCTCCCCCATTCGAACCGCTAAGCACCGTGGACCTAAAGTACCTGTCGCTAAAGACCGTTTTTTTACTCGCGCTCGCGTCAGTAAAACGGGTGGGAGACCTGCACGCGCTGTCGACCAGCGCGTCCTGTCTTGAGTTTGGACCTAATGACTCATTAGTCGTTCTCAAACCTAGGCATGGCTATGTTCCCAAGGCGTTTGGCACCCCGTTCAGGGCACAAGTTATATCCCTATCGGCTCTGCCTGCTTCCGATAGCGAATCAGATTCTAATCTCCTATGCCCGGTCAGGGCTCTGAGATTATATGTCACTCGCACAGCTCCGATCAGACGATCCGAGCAGCTTTTTGTTTCGTTCGGCGGGCGCACCAGGGGGTTGGCCGCCTCGAAACAGTCCCTACCCAGATGGATTGTTGATGCCATTGCAGCAGCATACGCATCGAAAGACCTGCCATGCCCTTTGGGCATCAGGGCTCATTCCACTAGAGGCATGGCCTCATCGTGGGCATGGTCCAGTGGGATTTCCATTCACGACATTTGCGTGGCAGCGGGATGGGCTTCCCCCTCCACCTTTGTCAGATTTTACAATCTGGAAGTACCCGCTTTACAGGCTAAACTACTAGCAGTCTAGTATGTTTCAGCTCTTCTGGTTGAGCTGCACTATAGGGGGTTAATTCACACAGACCGAGTTCGCTCTGTCCCTCTCTTTTATGTGCTTATGTACTACACAATAACCGGCCCGCTCCGATGGCCGTTTGTCACAGATACATATATTCATTCCCACTTTCGGTGTTCCCCGGGATGCCCCGCGGGACTAATAGTGGATGCTTAGCACGCACGGCGTTGACAATGGGTTCCCGTAGCGTAAGCTAGCTTACGCAATACGAGAGAACCTCTCGTAAGAGAACGAATCGGTTACCTAACGTAACCTCGGTTCTCTCTAGATGAGGGAACGAGTATTGCGTTCCTGGCCGTGCTTGTGCTACTGGCGATGTTCGCTTCAGAATTGAAAAAAACAGATTTTATTCAGCCTATTCGGGGTATTTATAGCCTCGTCCACGCCCGCTTCGGGGGCGGTGACGTAGGGAGAGCGAGTCAGACTCTCATTGGTCGCGGGTTCATCCGCGCTCCCTCATAGGCTTAAGCAGTTCTCCGTGAGCGAACCAATGAGCGGCTAGCTAGCCTTCTCATGGTCTGCTGCAGCTGAACTGCGTTGACAATGGATACAAAATTATAGGATAATTTTTGGCTTCAATTTCTCAGAAAGATGGAATCTTTCCGTAGCGTAAGCTAGCTTACGCAATACTCGTTCCCTCATCTAGAGAGAACCGAGGTTACGTTAGGTAACCGATTCGTTTTATACAATAGGGAGGTATGGCATAATGACATTAATTTGATTGGTTATTCATTCACAGTCTCTTCTGTTACTGGGTAGAGAATAATATGTTTTAACCATTACTTCATTTATCACAAGTTCTAACTTAATCATCCCTGTCTAGTCTCATTTCCCATATTTGTTATTTTTACACATAGTCATGGGTTCGACACACACACACATTCACCTAAAATACAGAATGTCTTAGAACATTGTTTCAGAGATTTAGCAGGTCAAATAAGGTCAAATGGTAGAACATGTTTAGCTTAATATTCAGTTTAAATTTTCCATGACACAAGTCAAGTCACCTTTATTTATATGGTGCTTTTTACAATACAAATTGTTTCAAAGCAGCTTCACAAAGATAACAGGAAAATAATGTTATAATAGTATTGTTAAATTCAAAATTAAATGTTAAATGTCCCCAACTAAGCAAGCCAAAAGCCAATGGCGACAAAGGCGAAGAGAGGCGAAAAAGGCGACAGTGGCAAGGAACCAAAACTCCAAAAAAAAAATCCTTGGGAGAACCCAGGCTCAGTCGGGGGCCAGTCCTCCTTTGGCCAACGAACGAACAGTGTATTATTATGATTTAGGCAGCATAATGTCAGGAGTCAGATGGGATCAGAACTTTCATGATAGTTATCCAGTTCATCTGGTTGGGGTCGGAGTCATCACGCCGGTGAGGAGATGAGTGTGTTGAGGAGTCTATGAGTCCTTCAGTGTTGATGAGGCTGGCACTTCAGGGATGCGTTGTCGTCGTGTCCAGGTAATGGTCCTTCCTCAGATCTGATATGGCCTGGATTTGGTGGTTTGCGGTAAACCTCGGGATAAACAGAGACTAATATTAGCGTAGATGCCATCCTTCTTATGATGTACAAAGTACATCAGGAATTATGGGAAGTGTTCCCGGTTCCGGCTGATCTAAACTATGCAGCCTAACATTGAATTATTGAAGTCTATAGTGTGTTATGTGTTTGCTAAGCCAAAGAGATGTGTTTTTAGTCTAGATTTAAACTGACAGACTGTGTCTGCTTCCCGGACCGTGTTAGGAAGATTGTTCCAAAGTTTTGGTGCTAAATAGGAAAAGGATCTACCGCCAGCAGTCGATTTTGATATTCTAGGTATTATCAACTGGCCAGAATTTTGAGATCGCAATAGACGTGAAGGACTATAATGCGTTAAGAGCTCGCTCAAGTACTGGGGAGCTAAACCATTTAGTGCTTTGTAAGTAATCAGCAATATTTTAAAATTTATACGATGTTTAAAGGGATACTCCACTTTTTTTGAAAATAGGCTAATTTTACAACTCCCCCAGAGTTGGGTTTTACCGTTTTCGAATCCATTCAGCCGATTTTCTGATATTTAGAAGAATATCAGTAACCAGACAGTTTCTGGTCCCATTGACTGCCATAGTATATATTTTTTTCCTACTATGGAAGTCAATGAGACCAGAAACTGTCTGGTTACTGATATTCTTCTAAATATCAGAAAATCGGCTGAATGGATTCGAAAACGGTAAAACCCAACTGTTTAACTCTGGGGGAGTTGTAAAATTAGCCTATTTCCAAAAAAAGTGGAGTATCCCTTTAATAGGCAGCCAATGCAGTGTTGACAGAACCAGGCTAATATGGTCGTACTTCCTGGTTCTGGTAAGAACTCTAGCGGCTGCGTTTTGGACCAGCTGTAGTTTGTTTATTAAGCGTGCAGGGCAACCACCCGGTAGAGCATTACAATAATCTAGCCTTGAAGTCATGAAAGCATGAACCAATTGTTCCGCATTTGTCAGTGTGAGCATATGACATAATTTAGATTTATTTTTAAGATGGAAAAATGTGGTTTTACAGATACTAGACACGTGACTTTCAAATGAAAGATTGGTATCAAAGAGCACACCCAGGTTCCTAACTGACGACGAAGACTTAACAGAGCAGCCATCAAGTGTTAAAAAGTATTAGGTTATTACATGTGGAAGTTTTTTGTCCAATGATTAGAATCTCTGTTTTTTCAGAATTTAGTAGTAGGAAATTACTGGTCATCCAATTTTTTATATCAGCTATGCATTCCGTTAATTTTGTGAATTGGTAAGTTTCGTTAGGTTTTGAAGAAATATACAGCTATGAAGAGTATCATCAGCATAACAGTGAAAGCTAATTCCATGTTTCCTAATGATATCTCCTAATGGTAGCATGTACAGAGTGAACAGCAGCAGTCCTAGTACTGAGCCTTGAGGTACGCCATACTGAACTTGTGATCGATAAGACATCTCTTCACTTACTGCTACAAACTGATAACGGTCAGATAAGTATGATTTAAACCATGCTAGTGCAATTCCACTAATGCCAACATAGTTTTCTAGTCTATTTAAAAGAATGTTGTGGTCAATAGAATCAAATGCCGCACTAAGATCAAGTAACACTAATAGAGAGATGCAACCACGATCGGATGATAAGAGCAAATCATTTGTTAATCTAATGAGAGCAGTCTCAGTACTATGGTACGGTCTAAATCCGGACTAAAAATCCTCGCAGATATTATTTCTTTCTAAAAAGGAACACAGTTGTGATGATACTGCTTTTTCTATAGTATCTTTGATAGAAAAGGCAGATTCGAGATTGGCCTGTAATTGACTAATTCTGTAGGATCAAGTTGCGTTTTTTTAACAAGCAGTTTTTTTTTAAATTGCACTAACTTTTTAAATAGTGCACTGCAATAAGTAACAATAACCAAATAGTGTTTTATTCTGATGGTTAACAGAATAAGTTGCACTTTGGATCAAAATGTTAATAGTGCAACAGTTGTATCTCAAAAACATCTGTGCATGCAGTTAACATGAACATGTGTCTCTCATGTGCACGGTAACGGCGCTGCTTTTCTGCAGCAGATAATCGTGGCATTTGCCTGAAAACAAGTTTACTTTTATAATATTTATTGCAAAGTATTTTATAGTTACTGTACAATTAGAATATTAAATGAACTCCTGAAAACTATAAGAACATGTCATGAATGTCAACTATGTTACTCTTGGTCAACTAAGTTACCTTTGCAGAGTAACATAGGTGACTGGTAACCTAGTTGACATTTTTGCTGTTTTTAGGGAAAAAATCAAAATGGTTGCCTAGCACCAGACACCACATGGCATTTTACGGAGAGGTTCTTCTGAATATTATATGTACAACTGAGTAAAATTGAAATTCAAAGTTATTTATGAATTCATTGTAGTAACATTGTTGACATATGATAAGTACCACATTTGCCCCAAGCACTACTTTAGGTGAAATAACTGAAAATGTGGAGGGAGAACATACCTTGGAGTCTTGCTAGTTTTCTCTTCAGGAGGAAATGACATCATGTGGAGCAGGTCATGTGATTTGGAAAACACACTCTTCCTTGAGGGGTGTATTTGCTATGGGTAACTTGGATGACAGCGACTTCTCGGACACGTATTCAATTTGTCAATTTCTATTGAAAATGTGACATATTGCTTAAAAAGACACATTGTTCACAATTACCTCAACTTAATGTAACTAATGTAATTAAAACTGTTTTTGAATAAGTTTTTAAAATGTTTTTAGGTAATGAGATTGTAGTTGTAATTCATTTCGGACGGTTATTTAGTTGACATTTTAGGGGTATCTAGTAAATTTTTATAAATAAATTATTATTCACATAATAATTAACTATGGAATTTGTAAAGACAAGATCATGAAGAACACTGAAGACTTTTAAATTTTATTTTAATAAGCATGTTTGCGAGATAAATCTCATGGACATGAAAACTCCCTGTGCCAATGTTATGATTACAGAGCGCTACATTTCTTCCTTTATTAAAAGTAAACACAACCATAAAGTTCCTAACTGCACACAGAGCCGATCCTGACCTTCCTGGGGCCCTAAGCTAAATTCTGTTAAGGGACCCTCCTATCTGACCCATGGGCCATGTAAACCATTTTCCATTGCCACACAGTCACACCTGACACCCCAAGTGCTCCCACTCCTTTAACTAGTATAATGAAAATGTAATTCCTGATATTCAATTCAATTCAATTCAAATTTATTTGTATAGCGCTTTTCACAATACATATTGTTTCAAAGCAGCTTTACAGAAAGTGCATTTCAGAAATGTACATATAAAAATACAGTTAGTTAATCATGTATTAATATAGGGCATAATATATTGCCGGCGTTGAGTCGTCTCTTCACAGGTGTCGAGTCGTCTCATCGCAGGTGTTGGGTCATCTGAAGTCTCCGTGAGAGGCTGGATACAAACTGGAGCTGACGAACGTTATTACAGCAGAAAAGCAGAAATAATTAGCATAGCTGGTGTTCATAATATTAATGCATTCGATCTGATTCAACAGTGGTAAGGTAAGCATTATATGACTGCCTGGCTAAAGAGATGTGTCTTTAATCTAGTTTTAAACTGGGACAGCGAGTCTGAGTCTCGAACAATATCAGGAAGGCTATTCCTGTCACAGTGTCTGGGTGATGTCCCCTGGGTAGCCACTAGAGGTCCTCTTCCCCCACAGGTGTCAGTCACTATTGGACTACAATCCCCATCACCCTTGTCGGACTCATTATTCATTATCACACTCAGCTGTTCCCACTCACCTTGTTTGTGTCTGTCTATTTATACCCTGTCTGTTTAATCACTTGTTCTGGAATCCTTGTATGTTGTCACCCCGCTTCCCAGAGTCTGTCTTGATTTGGTTTAGTGTTTATTTTCTTGTTTTTGGACTGCTTACATGGACCTTGACCTCTTGCCTGTTCCTGGATTTATGATTATGGATTACCCAATAAAACTGCACTTGGACTATCACCCTTTTTGTGTGCGTGTCGTGACAGAAGGATTCCAGCAAAATGTATAGATCCAGCAGTACGGGTTTTCGTATCCGTCCCCCAACCACTGAGAAGGAGAGGAGGGGACGATTTAGTAATCTAACAGCCCTACGTCAGCAGGGACAAACGGTGGGTTGCCTGTCTCAGACATTTTGGACGCTCTCAAGAGGCATGGGTTATAATGATGCTACTCTCAAGGATCTTTTTAACAGCTGCCTGGATGATCCCTTGCCTCGATGGGAGATGGAAGGGCTGGAGATCCTGGATTTTTGGGGTTTTACCAGTTACCTTATACATCGGAGCCAGTGGGATGTACCAGAGCCTCGCCATGCCGACGCCGCCCCGAGTCCGGTGGTCCCGGTTCCCATGGTCTCTGTTCCGGTGGTCTCTGTTCCGGTGGTCCCGAGTCCGGTGGTCCCAGGTCCAGGGGTCCCGAGTCCGGTGGTCCCGAGTCCGGTGGTCCCGAGTCCGGTGGTCCCGAGTCCGGTGGTCCCGAGTCCGGTGGTCCGGAGACGGCGGAGGAGGAGAAAGGTCTCCTCAACGACTTGTCCGGTGGCCCCTAATCCAGAGACCATCCCGGAGGTGACTGCCATCCCTGACGCGCCGCCCAGGCGACTTGCTCTGCCCGCGCCGCCCAGGCATCATGCTCTACCGGTTCCGCCCGAGCTGCTCGCCCCTGCCGGCCCCGCCCGAGCTGCTCGCCCTGCCGGCCCCGCCCGAGCTGCTCGCCCTGCCGGCCCCGCCCGAGCTGCTCGTCCTACCGGCGCCACCCCAGCGGACTGTCACGTCTGCCCAGCCAGAGACTGCTAACGTCACGTCTGCCCAGCCAGAGAATGCTCACATCACGTCTGCCCAGCCGGCCCTGTCTGAGCCGGTACCTGTTTCTGTACCTGAGCCATGGCCACTTGGACCTGTTTTTGTGCCATGGTCTCCTGAAGGGTCATCTCCGCCCTGGCCGCCCGAGGGAAAGTCTCCGCCCTGGCCGCCCGATGGAAAGTCTCCGCCCTGGCCGCCCGAGGGAAAGTCTCCGCCCTGGCCGCCCGAGGGAAAGTCTCCGCCCTGGCCGCCCGAGGGAAAGTCTCCGCCCTGGCCGCCCGAGGGAAAGTCTCCGCCCTGGCCGCCCGAGGGAAAGTCTCCGCCCTGGCCGCCCGAGGGAAAGTCTCCGCCCTGGCCGCCCGAGGGAAAGTCTCCGCCCTGGCCGCCCGAGGGAAAGTCTCCGCCCTGGCCGCCCGAGGGAAAGTCTCCGCCCTGGCCGCCCGAGGGAAAGTCTCCGCCCTGGCCGCCCAAGGGAAAGTCTCCGCCCTGGCCGCCCGATGGACGGTCGTCTCCGTCTTGGCCGCCTGATGAGCCGTCTGTTTTGCCCTGGCTGTCCATTAAGCCGTCAACTCCTGTTTCTGTTCCCTTCCATGGACCTGGCCCCCCATCCCTCCCCCTGATCCTCCTTTCCACCTCCCTCCTGGACGCTTGTTTGGTTTGTTTTTTGTGGGTCTTGGAGCGTCTGGTAGCCGCTCCGTAGAGGGGAGGTTATGTCACAGTGTCTGGGTGATGTCCCCTGGGTAGCCACTAGAGGTCCTCTTCCCCCACAGGTGTCAGTCACTATTGGACTACAATCCCCATCACCCTTGTCGGACTCATTATTCATTATCACACTCAGCTGTTCCCACTCACCTTGTTTGTGTCTGTCTATTTATACCCTGTCTGTTTAATCACTTGTTCTGGAATCCTTGTATGTTGTCACCCGCTTCCCAGAGTCTGTCTTGATTTGGTTTAGTGTTTATTTCTTGTTTTTGGACTGCGTACATGGACCTTGACCTCTTGCCTGTTCCTGGATTTATGATTACGGATTACCCAATAAAACTGCACTTGGACTATCACCCTTTTTGTGTGCGTGTCGTGACAATTCCAGAGTTTAGGAGCTAAATGTGAGAACGCCCTCCCTCCTCTCGTGGACTTAGATATCCTAGGAATGACCAGAAGCCTCGAATTTTGTGATCTTAAAGAGCGCGATGAATTTTAGGGCGATAGAAGATCCGTTAAATACACAGGAGCTAAACCATTTAGGGCTTTATAGGTCAGTAGTAATACTTTGTAAATGATACGGAACTTAATAGGTAACCAGTGTAGAGAAATAGACAGTTACTAGAAAAAAGTACATTTTTAATATCAAGAATTCACATTTTAAATAGTACAAATCTAATTATTGATATCAAAAATGCATCCTGTGATTGAAGAAAAGCTAAAATGGCTTGTCATAACATGCCACAGTGTTTTAAATTATAAAAGCAATACTTGATACTTGATGGTTATTATTTACTGAGAGATGTGCATCCATATTGACTAGTATGTCCAGCCAATCAACATTTTAAGTGCAATATAGCCTATAAATCAAAAGTCAATGTCAATACATTGCTTTCCATCTTGCTTTGCAGAGTTGTAACTAAACTGACTTGGAGACTAGATAATCATTGTCTTGTTTTAAAAGTATGTGCATCTCAAATGAGATATGGTACTGGTCCCTACAGATGTTTTGCTGGAAAGTGCGCGTTTCATTTCGTGCACGCGCATAACGCATGTTAACCCGCGACGCGGTTATCTTTTCCGAGCTGCAGTTTATAAACTAACACCGTTGCCCTTTGTTGTTTATCAAACGTAATAAATAGTTGTATTTCACTCACTTTTTTTGTCATTCGCAAAGTCACAGAACACAGCCCTCAAAGCCCTGGAAGTGGCCGGTGTTTTAAGCAAGACACAGAAAGACCAAAATATGCACTTGCCAGCTGGGTTAGACAGACAGACTAAAGATAGATAAGGGAGACCGGGGGCAATTGTAACAGGGGGCGATTTTAACACATTCAATTCCTCGAATCAGAAACAAGCTAGAGTGATGACACTTAATCTGTACATGCCCAGTAGGATTCTCTCTCTAGCTATCTGTGGAAAAGAAGCGAGAAATGTTCAACTTTGGCAGAAGTTGTTAACGACAAACTGATTTTGAGGTATGAAAGTTATTTTTTGGATGTACAGTATTTTTCTTCTGCTGTCTAAAGTTTAGATGTCTGTGAATTTAAACTTATATACATTTTATCCCTAGGTTGTTGATTAAAAACGAACATGAACAACCTATGCTAATACAGGTTGGGGTAATGTTAGCTAGCATATAAGATTTTGTCATGGCTGCAGTATGCACAAGGCCCATAGTAATAAGCTTGTTTGTGTGTGTTGACATACTTTTCTGTTAAAAAATGAACATATTTCACTAAATTCTATTGTAAAACTTCATTTTAAAAGGGTGTATTAAAATAAATGTTTGTTCCAGTATTAACAAATCATCAATTAACATACATTTTTTTATATAAAATAATGTGTTTTATATGTGCTTGACAAAGTGTGAATATTATACGCTATATGTCTGCAAAAGCAAAGTTCCTTTCATTGTCAGTTTATTTGTATAGTGGATTTAAAGTGTTTTTATTGTGTATATAACATAAAGTGGGTTAATATGAGTTATTTCTCAGTGTTACAATTGCCCCCACACATCTGCCTGATTGCTGTTCCCGCAATTCACTCTCAATGTGTTTTTTTTCTCTCTCTCTCTTCGTGCCCAGAAGGATAGTTCCGCTTAATTTTCTCATCAATATTGTAAACTTTGACTGACGCGGTTTGACACGAGGGGAGGCGAGGCCTTGAGTAATTTGCGGGGCCTTACGCAACTTGCGTAGTGTGTGTATAGGGCTGATCGGCTCTGACTGCACAAATAAAAGAGTACTGTTTACATTGAGCACACATCCTTTTCTTATCGACATGATACAACTACACAACATTTGTATCATGTTTTTCCTTGCGTGCCAGGAAAAGTGTTTTGATACAAGAACATAATGATATAATTTTAAAATTGTAATGATAGCATAACTATTATTACATTGATCTGTAAATATACTGAAATTGACCTGGATTCAAATCAAATCCTGTTAAATTGTACAACATGTTTATGTTGTTAATCTTCTCACTAACAAAGTGTTTTGTATAGAAAATGCACCTTGCTTTTTAAGATCATGATATAATGTGTAGGACATGCACATGAGTTACGTAATCAGATTACTTTTAAAGTAACGCATTAATTTACAACAAAATATCTGTTACTTTTACAAATAATTAACGCAAGTTAATGACAATAAAGTGATTTACATCAGGGGTTTTCAAATTTGGTGAGTGTGAGCCTCCCCTTACACTAGGTTAGGACAGCCGAACCCATACCCCCCCCCCCCCCCCCCCCCCCCCCGTCACTCCGTAAATGCCATCTTTTGTTTGTTCCAGGCAATTATGAGTTTCAATAAAAACTGACAAAATGTAAATATTGTAAATTTAATAGGTAACACTTTATTTGAAGGGGTGTGCATAAGACTGACATGACACTGCCATAAACACGACATAACACCTGTCATGAACATGAAGGAGTCTTTATGAATGTTTATGACTGTTGTCACTAAGTGTCATTCGGTAAATTATGACACTTTTAATGCAAAGTTGTAATTGTTGCAAAGTTGTAAACCTGTTATGACATATTTGTGACAGGTTGACAGGTTAGGATTTCTTGGTTAATGTCAAGTTGTCATAACAAAGACATTTTAAACAATGTCAACTTTGCATTAAAAGTGTCATAATTTACCGAATGACACTTAATGACAACAGTCATAAACATTCATAAAGACTCCATGTTCATGACAGGTGTTATGTCATGTTTATGACAGTGTCATGTCAGTCTTATGCACACCCCTTCAAAATAAAGTGTTACCATTTAGGGTTGTAATTGAAGACATTTTATTTCCACAACTTTTTTAAAATTGCATTCATAAACTATTCTTTGCAACAGCAAATCATTTCCAACTTCATGCAAGCCTAATAAAGGCTACTTTTAAAATCACTTAACATCAGTATAGGCCTAACCACAAGTCAACAAAACATGCTTAACATGTGTAATGCAATGAGTACTGAGTAGCAATGATTCGCCGATGTTATGGGGTTTGCCTGTCTTCGCTATACGTGACACGATAAGATGCTTCTGTCGCCTTGATGTTAATAGTGCCGCCAAACGACTGTATTAGCCTATGCTTTTTTGTGAATGCAAATCATCACGCTTCCAAACTTGTTCACTAAATTTGTGTGCTGCTTAGTTTCAATGTGACGCCGAAGTTTGCATGGTCTCATGCTATCATTTGCTAGCACCTCCTTGCAGAACACACACTGCGGAAGAGGTGCAGCCTCAGACCCGACCA
Organism: Chrosomus eos; assembly: GCA_036326025.1. NCBI lineage: Eukaryota > Metazoa > Chordata > Actinopteri > Cypriniformes > Leuciscidae > Chrosomus > Chrosomus eos. Next base: position 1,473,428 of record CM070827.1, read on the forward strand.
GGTGAAACATAACTAAGTACTCAGGATCATATTTCCTAAGTTTTTTGATGGGTCAAGTATCACTGATATTAATATAGCTACTGATGTCTCCATGAAAATGATTTCCCAAAAATGTTTAAACATTTATTAGACTTAAAAAAATTATAATACCTTTTATTTTAAGTTAACTTAAAACAATCCTCACTTAAACCCATAATAAATGTCATATTTACCTTTCCTGTCTAACAGTTATGAAATATACAGAAATTGAATAAGGTTAAAACAGTCCACACTGCATAAATTAAAGGAAATATAGATTAATCCTAATTAAAGCTACAAGTGTTCTTTAGTCAAGAGCAGGGAGTCATTTCCTATATTCCATTTGTTCTTTGGTTAACTTTGCGGACAGAGAGAATGAGTGCCACTGTCACTTTAAGATCTGCCGCATCTTATTCTCTCACTATAGTCACTACTAGCTACTATTTAAGATTTTATTTAACTCATTTAAGACTGTTCTTGTGAGGATACTCGACAAAACGGACAATTTGGTATAAATATGTGGGTAACTTTTCGTTCAAGCGCGAAAGAGAACTCGATACTGGCGCGTGTCTTTCTGTGCGTCATGCGTGCGTGCAACCCGGGTGCGTGTGTGTCTGTGTGTGTGTGTGTGTGTGTCTGTGTGTGTCAGGACATTCACTGACAGCCCGTTCTCTTTTGTCTTGTCGCGAATGAATGGTTTAGATCAGTGGTTCTCAAACTTTTTCGGTCATTCCCCACTTTGGACAAGGGGGAATTTTCAAGCCCCACCTGCCCCCATCGCCCCAACACAATGCTAATGAAATATGCAACAAGCTTAAAATGTTCCAATTTATTGAAGTAACAAGTAGTATCATAGTAAAAAGTTGTATCTAAATACAAACTAACATAACAGCAAGTTCAAAAATTAAGAAAATAAAAGTGCAGCTGTGTCAATTTGTATCAAGTTCAAAAATAAAGGAAATTAAAGTGCAGCTGTGTCATAACTTGCATGAAACTCAAAAATAGAAAAAAATAAAAGTGCAGCTATGTCAAAATTTGTATCAAGTTCAAAAATAGAAAAGAAATAAAAGTGTCACTTTGCAATCTGTTAAAAAAGAAAAGACAAATCCATTTTGCGAGACAGGTCTATTTATCCCTGGATTAGTGGCTGCAATAAGCCTGTTTTGCATTGCACAATTTCTCAAAGCAGGGTTGCAGGCTTGAAACTGCCACTCTCAAAGCATGCTCAATGTTCAGAGAAATGTCATGTCTTGTCGTCAGCCACAACATAATGACGTCACATATTTTCCAACCCAGCCCGCATGAAACCGCTTCCAGCGCGCCTGGCTATCTATGGGCGCGAAAGTTTGTTCCGCAGCTGCTACAATTAATATGCGGACGTCACGTCAATCATTGTTTTGGGGGTGGGGAGGGGAATTCCAATTCCTGTTACTTGTTGTCGCCCCCGGGGGTGACCGGTCTAATAAGCGGCAACACACAGCTATAAGGACGGTTTGCTCTCACACGCGCTGCATTTATAGTCACACACACACACACGCACGTGCGCGCGCAGTCACTCTCTAGTCTAGTGCGCGGTCTTGCTCCAGATTCCGGGAGATTGAAGCTGTGTCCCAATGTGAAGGCTGCATCCTCCGAAGACCGCATTTGAAGGCCGCTTGGCCGCATTTGAAGGCCGATTGCGTCACAGCGGCGCGACGAAGGCTGTCCCAATTCAAAGGCTGCATCTTTGAAGGCCGCATTTGAAGGCCGATTGCGTCACCGCGGAGTTATGAAGGCTGTCCCAATTCAATTCAGCATCCTTCGAAGGCGGTATTGGAAGGCCGGTTGCGTCATCGCGGCACGACGAAGGCTATCCTGATTCAAAAGCGACGCCAAATGCACCCTTCGTTTCCCCGTGAAAGGAAGGATACATAAATGGATCCTTAGCGGCCTATCCTACCCTGATCTACCCCATAATTCATTGCGCACCGGTGAAAACAGCATTTTTAGTGCAGCATTTGGTGTGTAGCCTACAGTTCAAATTCAAATGTTGGCGTTCAACTTTGCATTTTAAAAATACAAAAACCGTTCATTTTTCGTTGTTCAATAACGGGTTAAAAAATTAAAAACGAATGGATGCAAATTTACATGGATTATCAAACTAAATATAGTAGTTATCACTATTTTAGTGATAGTTTTTAGATTAAAGTATTTGATTTTACTAGTATTTTGATTGACAATCAAACTTTTCGCCAAATACATTATTTGAAATATTTAATAATAGGCTATATAATTGCTTCAATTCGTTTTTCTTTTTTTAACCCCTAATTGAAAAACTAAAAATGAACGGTTGTTGTATTTTTAAAAGGCAAAGTTGAACACCAACATTTGAACTTTAGGCTACACAAATGCTGCAAAAAAAACACACCTTTTGCCCCTTTATTAAACATTTAAAATATTCACAAATTACTATGGAAAAAATGTCGATTAGACAGGCCAGATTAGAACCTGTAAATTATATTTTTTTCCACAGTGCTGAATGAGAAGAGCCATGTCTCTGGAACCATGATTTATGATAATAAATGTGTCTGAATTAATAACGTGGCATTTTAATTGTTCGTTTAAGTGATAATTTCAAGCTTTAGGCTAGGTATATTTTGTTTAAATTCATTTTTGAGACGCGCTTGAGTTCACGGAGATCATGAAAGCGTGATTGATTGTTTTATTTTATTTTACAAAAGGACAACGTTTTCTTGTTATGTGAATTTGGACAAATAAAAGTAGTTGCGAATGATGTAGGCTATTATTATTTTCTGTATGACCAGAAATGATAGAGTAGGCCTATTTTTCAAGTTGTTTCCACTGTTTATAATGCAAGTGTCCGCGGCCGCTCCTTCATGCCATGCAGTGCACGCTCACACTCCCACACACTTGCGTCAAAATCTTGTTTTTATTTGTGATAATTTTAGCCCTGTATTATGATTGACATTTGACGAATTTCTTTGTTCCTTTTTTTGAAAAAAAAAAAGCGCATTCTAAATGTGTAGCCTATGTAGGCTAATAATATTATTATCATTTGCGTTGAGTTCACTGAAGACAGTAGGCTGATATGTTAGCCTAATCATAAAATAATGTATGAATGTTTTATTTTTATATAACCTAATCTTGTGTTTGTGTTATATTTATTTTTTAAATGTGAAGTCTTTTTTTTTGCTTAGGCTTATTCTATTATACTGAGCTTTTTCCTCCTATAAAATTTGACTTTAAAGACAAGTGGCCTAAATGTCGTTTTTTAGAAAATTCAAGAAATATTAAGTTTAAACATAATGAAATGCATCCCGCATAAACAGGAGGCCAGGTTGGCACAGACGAGGCCACAAATCCGTGAGTTTACAAACCTTTGGGAACGGATTGGAAAACCCGAGTAGGCCTACTGTAAATAAATTCACCATGGTCCATTTATGTACATAAAAAAAAAGAATAGCCAATAGCCTTGAACCTTTTATATATAGGCCTATATATATATATATATATATATATATATATATATATATATATATATATATATATATATATATATATATATATATATATATATATATATATATATATATATGCCTAATGTGTTTTCTTATCTTTTCATGTATTTCATTAGGCTACATTATTTACGTAAATTAACGCCCAATATTTGAACAGTTTAATCCGGCAATTCAGTCAGTAGGCTACGCAGCCTCTGAATTCGACGCAGTAAACCAGCTCTGGCCACTGTTTTGGCTAAACCGAAAACAAATGAGTCAAACATCCTCACATGTCCTCCAGTAAAATATAAAACATAAAAATGACAATAGCCAATTCAGGCTCCATAGCTGTTTACTCAATTATAACAAATTAATGATCAGGAGGGCAGCTGTCTCTCGCACTGTTGCTATAGGCGCCAGGAGCGGTAATCGGGAACACCTGGATGCGCAATTAGGAAATCCTACGAAGGCTACATGGTGCGTCCTTCGAAGGCCGAATAGGCTGCATCCTCCGAAGTCCGCGGCCTTCGGAGGATGCAGCCTTCACATTGGGACACAGCTTGAATCTCATTTGCGGGCGTCAAGGAGCCGCTAACAATATGCGGGAGACTCCTGGAACTTCCAGGACAGTTAGGATGTCTGGATAAAGATATAAAGGAACATTTCCTCCCGATTGGCGCGCCCCACCTGTCACGTCTCTATTCCCCACCAGTGGGGCGCGCCCCACACTTTGAGAACCGCTGGTTTAGATGATCATATACAAAAAGCATGATCATACAAAAATGTATCGCATGCGTTGCCGGAATACTTTTAAACCCTGCGATATTAATAGAGCTGCATTCGTTATTTTTTCGTCGCGTGACGCGCCTCCCCTGTGGCTCTTTGGCGCCCCCCAGGGGAGGCGCAACTCACCTATTGAAAACCGCTGATTTACATTATATAATTACCAGGTGATAATAATTTACCTTACCTCTTTTGCTTAGATGCACAAAACAGTGAAAAAATGCTCTGGATTTTTTTGCAATTACTTAAAATGCAATTTATCATTATTATTATTATTTTAAGTGTTTGTGTCAGGTTGTTGTGTTAAGGTTAATATATGGTAAAAGAAGAGAAAATAGTGAAAGTACAACAGTGAAAATCTATCCATTAGACAAGGAGTCCGACAGTCGACACGTCATAAATATTGATATAACACACAGGGAATAATAATAATAATTAATAATTTGTTACATTTATATAGCGCTTTTTCTGGGACCTCAAAGCGCTTTACATAGAAGGGGGAATCTCCTCAACCACCACCAGTGTGCAGCATCACCTGGATGATGCGACGGCAGCCATATTGCCCAGAACGCCCACCACACACCAGCTTACTGGTGGAGAGGAGACAGTGATGAAGCCAATCAGTATATGGGGATTATTTGGAAGCAGTGTGATTAGGAAGAAAATGTGTAACGGACACTCTCTGCATATGCAATAATGGAATATGTTTGTGTTTCTTAATATAAAGTTAACTTTGTTCACATATATTAAGTTTTTCTATTTAATGGAGAAAATAAATCACAAAAGTGTGTAATTAAGGTTATAATTACCCCCCCCCCTTTAAAACATAGAGAGGGTTTAATTATTATAGACAATTATGATATGATCATCTTTGTGTTTAACCAAGACTAATATTGTAGGAGGAAATGTAAAGGTTAGGGTTACAGCTTTCAAAAATGGGGAATTTTGTAATTTGAGCCATTTGATATTTATTTTACAGAAATCAGATTAACTTATTTGGTTGGGAGGGCCTTAATTCAACAATAAATAGAGCATCATTTCTGAGCACAATATTATTCAACTAGACCTTCTTCAGACTGCTGGTTCGTATCAGTATTCATATCTATGTTTAATAGCACATTTTTGGTTTGAAATGTTTTGACGGAATAATATTTCTCAAATTAATAATATATTGGATAAAAAATAAATATAGCAATTGTTTGTAAACGAATATTAATAATGCTATTTGTTGTTTGTATAAAAACGTAATATTTTGTTTAAAGGCAGATTTAAAAGCTGAATTGTGAAGGTCTTCTGTGAGGATACATTACCAGATTCCAGGTGAGTTGAATGTTTACACACTCTCTACACCGGGGAAACTTTATAATTAGAATCCATTAGTTTTCTTATTATTATTTTCCCTAATGGGAGTCAATGGCAGCCATATGAACCGTAAGTAGGAAAATTATGAAATTTGGCACACTTGTAGTGATGGTAAAGTAAAGTAATTTGACAAACTTTGGATTGTCCAAGACAAACTCTATAGCGCCACCACCAGTTCAAAAATCTTGCATTGAAATTGTTCTAACTTTTGAACCATTTGATTAGAAAAGTAAAACATAGTACACCTGATTCCTCTCATGATGCTGATCACATTAAACATCTTTCATCAAGACTCCAGCATTACAGTAGCGGCCATTTAGAAAAGTACAGGATTACGTTTTTTTTTACTCCTTAAAATTGTCCCATTTTGTCCAAAATCTGATAAGATGACTGAACAGGTTTTTTTTATTTATATTTGTTAAGAAGTTATGTTTAACAAGGTCAACCTAAATGGCATTACAGAACACTGATTATTTAATACTTTCCAACACTCTTATGTCTGCTTGTAGATTTCATTACAATACATCGGTTTCTAACAAAACTAATCTAAGGAATCTGAGAGGAGGAAGTTAATTATTTGTACAGTGATGATTTATGCACAACAAAATATCAATATAAATCCAAAAGAACATTTAGTCATCAACATACAGCAGACCAACAAACAGCGTTGGTATTGTGATAAGTAATGTTAAATAAAGAAAAGTTAACAGTCGGCAATAAAAAAAATGAAATAATCAAACTACAAGTAATAACACAAATAAATACAATAGAATACAGATACAAATTAAACAAACAAGTTCTTCAGGTCTTACTGTAGTATTCAGGTACAAAATACCATAATGTGTAAATTAAATAATAGATTAATCCTTATTAAAGGATCCTTATTTTTTATGGTTTTAGTTAACTATATTAACATTGTTGTAAACTTTTACCAAATTGGCTTAATATCATGGGCGTAGAAGATAAAAATAAAATAAAAATAAAACAAACTATGCAAAGGCATTTCAAATCCAAAGGATGGAGGCAGGTTAGTCACACTCACTTTACGTCATGAGGTTCTTCTATTCTATTTTATAATTACAATAGCAATATACATTTTTCTTTGTTTAAGTGTGGATCAGAAATTGAAAATGATTCCTTCATATGCTGATATGAGATGTGTTGTTATGTCTTGTATCAGGATGGACATGCGTGTGGTTTTGTTTCTAACACTCTTTGCTGGGATGTGCATCGCTGATTCCAAAGGTATGTTTAGAATAATACAAGTAAAAATACCTGATTAAAAATCTGTAATCATTGTGTATCATTACATATTAATCAGATTAATTTATTAAAATTATAGGATGAAATATGGTAATCGAAAATCTGTGATTTATGTATTTATGAAGACTCTGTGATATAATTTGTTGTTGTATTTATTAATGTGTGTATAACTGTTATTTTATTTACAGTAAAGGACACACCATCATGCTCTTGTTTTTCAAGTGAGTGTTCTTCATTAATTTGAATGTTGTCAGTAACACATAGGTTATTATATTCTTACTGAACATTTGGTAACCAATAAAGGATAATGTCTACATAATCAAGACAGTTGTTATCGCAAAATAACCCACGGCTAGCCATAAATAAATAATTTTGAACACAAAATAGGCTATTGATTTGAGTTTAAATATTTTATTAGCTCACTTGTAATAAATTCAAATCTTCCGTGACGAAATAATATTCCTAGCAAGACAAACGAACAAATTCAAACAACAAGACAAACATTTAAGGAATAATGTAGCCTATTTACACCAAATTAATAATTACACGGACATATTGATTTGAGATTAAACTGTTTTATATTGTTACCAATTTATTATCTTAGAATCTATTACAGAGTTTAAAAAATAACCATTCAGGCAACAAGACGAACACTAAAGTAGAGGTCTTCATGGGTCCTCTTGGATCCGAAAACTCGAGGTCTGACCCGAGCGGGTTCTGGTCCAAAACTTCGACGAGTGCCTCAAACACGGGTCGGGTTCTATGGAAGTCAAATAATGACAAATGTTTTTGAAACAAAAAAGCTTGTTGAATTGCACTTCTTGAAAAAATATGCATTTCATTTGCATTTTAATGCATTGTATTGTTAGGGCTTGCATATTTATGGGTTGAAATTCAACATGGTAGTATATATTTCAATTCAAAACATTTCACACACGTTTTCATTATTACAAATTCAATAATCCATATTCACCTTTCAGATTTTACTTCGAACAACCCATTATGTCGGTGTGAAATAATTATTTATGGACATTTAGATATTACATTTAAAGCTCCAATCTCCTCAGTCCTCCGAAGATCCCGAAAAAAGTCAGTTGGTGCTTCAGTGACTACTTCTGTACAAAAGGCCCTCTATGGGTCAAGGATGTATATAGATAATTTGGAAGTATTACCTATTATGTCCACTAGGTGTCAGCCTACCCTCACTCGAGTTCATTGCAAGCATTGCATCAGCCGAAGCGCCAGTTGCGTTGTGAGCAAGCGGCAACCTCGCTGGGTGCTTCTCATTTCTTATTTGTGCATCCTCGTTTCTTTTCTTCGCTCCCTTTCCTAGCGTCTCTGCTCCACCCCCTGTAAGATACGAGGGAAGGCTGCAAGGAAAGAAAAGAATGACGGAGGAATCGAATGAAAGCTTTTTTATACATTGGAATACTTGATCACTTGAGCGTCACTTCACTGCGTCATCAGCAGCACTCAAAAGATCTGCCCTCATATTGTTGAAGTTTGTTTATTTAAGAATTTCATAAGAAATAACAATAAAGCAAGATACCTTGTTGAAGTATTTGAGATATGTAGTTTATATAAACTGCAAAGGTAAAGAATAAATTAAAATGATTGTGATCGATGTGAAGGGGGAGGAGAATTTATACGTGCGTCACGTCTAGTCGATAAAACTCTTCCGCATAGGATACACCCGTGTATCCTCGCTCATGACTCCTCTGGAAGCCTCCTCACTCCTCAATCCTCGAGTCCTCGGTGTGCAATTAGAGAATTGTGATGTCCTTCAAGATGGCTGACCTCGATCAGTTTCCGGGTCATAGGATGGAGGACAGAGGAGCGAGGAGACGAGGAGAGATATTGAGAAGCACCCCAGGTCTCTCTCTTGAAACCACCCGCGGCGCTACCATTGGGCCCGGGTTTGCCTGGCCCCACCCATTTTAGGTCCGGGCCCGCCCATTTTGACCCAGGCCTATAGTGAGTAGTGAGTGATTTTCATTCTAGCAGTTCATCCAATAAGCAGCCCGAGGAAAGCTTTGAATGAAAGCTTCTCAACCAATCAGCAGCTTCTACCCCACGTGTGACTTAAGGGGGTCGCACACCGGACGAGAAGCGCAGCGCCGCGTCTTTAAAATTCGAACACTTTATTCTCTCTGAGTGTACACACACCGGCGGCGCCATTCGTCGTCTGTCTGCGGTGCCCAGCAACGGCTCAGGAACTTATTCAAAACCCTGCTGCGCCACAGAGCGCCATTTGTTTTATATTAGATTTAAATGTATTTGTCTCAAATCGTCGTTAATGTATATACTGACTTCACCCTGTGCTGCAATATACATTTAGTTCTATATTCATTTACAGAAATCAGCTGCTTGAATGAAAATTTCTGATTTTCAGCTGATATTCTCAATCCATTCAGTTAACGGATGCTCTGAGGTAAAGTGTTCAGACTGCAAAGTCAGCAGCGATTGTATTTAATTGTACAGTACAATCATTACATGGTACATACATGATCTTAATTCCATAATGTCCTTAAACATAACAGTATTGCTGGCCATAAACTGAGAAAGTGCGCGTCCAGTGTGCGATACCTCGAGTTGTCCTAGACGCGACGCGGCACAGCGCTGCGCTTCTTGTCCAGTGTGCGACCCCCCAGTTAGGCTAACGTTACTGCACTGAGCTGAGGACAGCGACACAAGAGCCACACAGGTAGGCTACTGAGTCACTGTCCTCAGTGCCGCAGAAAAGCGCTGAAACGGAGATGAAGGGGAACCCGTTTTTTTTTTTTTTTTCTGCTTATTTTAACTGGCCCATCCAGTTTTCTGGAGGCCCACCTACAATCAAATTCCTGGCCCCGCTAGTGCTTGAAACCAATATGGAAGTGAATTAAACTGCAATTCATCGACTGGCCGCTTGAGGCTGGCAGCAAAAGTGAGTCAAATCTGTATCTCCCCCATGTTAAAATGCCCAACTTTACAGCAGAAAAAAATATGTTTACAGCCTGGTGTATTAAGTGGTTTTTGTCTATACAGCTAATTTTGCCCTTCATGACAACTGTGAGGAGGGTGAATTTTTTTACAACTCATCCGTTTAAATTATATTAAGCCTTAAAATGCTGCATAATCATGGGCGTGGCCACTTGAGTGACAGGTGGATTGCCACTGATGTCTAGCCGTTTGTCTGCTCTCTGTTAGCGTCACGTCACCTCAGCTGATTCCAGCAGCTGAACTTGCCATCTCTGCCGTGTTTATACTTTTTTCGGGATTATTTCATAAAATTTAATGCACGCCTTATACCTTCGCCCACGCCATTGGATTCCGTCGTTGTCGAGTATCGAAAGAACAACCGGCGCTGTTTTTCAATTGTTTTCCTCTGTGAACATGCACTCATGAATGTCTGACAATTTCGTTGCTTTTTGGAGTTCAGATTTAAAAACGTCTAAGATATAGAGGCCACACTCGTTCTGCGGTACCGTTGATATTACGGAGCAGATAGACTATAATATGCTTATTTAACTTTTTAGTGTTAAATAAAAAGTACCGTCAGATGAAATCCTGCAGGTGTCAGTGCTTTCTCTCCATCCCTTAAATGAGCACGAATTTTTAGTGCATTACTTGAACTTCTTAGGTAATATCTATCAGAATTTAAAATGGACTGAATAAAGCTCTCTACGAACTTGACGTGTGATGCCGCGCTGACTGACATGTATGTGCATGAATCACTGTCACACACACGCTCAGAGCAAATATTGTAAGTTACTGCATGATAATACATTTTTATCTAGCAGAATAATAATGCATCACAATATACATAGTCTCACGTTTACTTGTGTCTTTTAACTATTATAGTATTTCGAAGGGTAAAAACATGAACTTTAACTATTGGCTTTAGGCCTACTTCTTCAAGTCAGCTGTCACTTTAGCGCGAGGCCAGTAGGACATTAGCTCCTTAGCCTGAGCAAACTCGATCACGGCGAGCTAGGCGGCGTAGTTTCAGCATCCAGGCACCTCAACTCCACCCAAAATCCGCCTTTTTGCCCATTTTCGTTTATCCGGGGCCATTTCTCAATATGCGTTCTTGTCTGTACTTGCGTTCTTGTGGACTTGTGAAACGTCATCAGTTCTTGATCCGCCCCGTTTACCAAGGATGCATTGCATGGTGACTTGTGCGGACTTGAGACAGGCATGTATCCCAGAATGCATCTCACACCAACCAGCAAGCATCAATACCAGAGGAGAAAACCCGCGTAATATCGAAATACTACTGTTATTGTGTCATGAAATGTAATTTTAAGAGTGTTTCAGTCGAGAATGTAGTTGTTTAAAGCTCACATCTGTGGTTTGTTTATAAAGATAGCGCCTATTTGAAAAATGTATCTGACGCTTTCGGAGTTGTGAGATCCAAGCGATCAGCGGGCGTACATCGCTCATTAATCCGAATGGAACACCTTTTCCTCGGCTAGAGCTACTGACGTGTGCCGCTGGCTCTGGTGTCTCTAGTCTAGTGGATAAACGTGACGTATATTCGTCTTGTGTCGATCTTTGGTCTCACTCATTAATTTATTTTGTTCCATGGCAAATCGTTTTGGCTGAGGGCAAAGTGAAGTTTCATAACTTTATATATAGGCTATTTAACTTTAACTTTGTAGCCTAATTGTTTGCTTAATTTCTCATTGTAAGCTAGCTTCTTATACCTTTTATACTAGATATTATTGATCAGTAAAAATTACATTTAACAAAAAGAGACAGGGTTGTTTTTTTTATTTTATATACTTTAAAATAGATATATTTTTTTATATTTATTTTAACATTCTCTTCACTATATGTAAAATAAAATGACACAACCCTGTCTCTCTTTGACAAATGGCAATAAAAATCAAGAATGTTTCATATTTTTAAAATAAAATAAAAAAAGAAGCAGGGTTGTGTTTTAATATTTCATGTTGTTATAAATATGCAGTGAAGATCATTAATGTACACGTTGACTGAACCACAATTGTGTGGCCATTTAGGCCAATATGTTTAAGATTTTTTTCTTTTTTATGAAAAGAGGCAGAGTGGTGTTTTCTAAAATATTTCGTTTTATTGTTGACGAAAAGAGGCAGAATTGTAGCATATTTCGTTTGATTGTTGCCTAAAATATACAATTTCGTATGCTATTTCATCACTCAATTCACTTCTGAGAACATTTGATGCGAGAAATCAACTTTGAAGATTTCAAATATTGGCATTTTTACGAAAATGTATGGCGAGTCGTAAATGTTTGAGTTCTGTGAGGCTATTGCGCAATACCCGCAACTCGCACAGTTTGTTTCGCTTTTGTCCAGTCCGGCGCCTCATACAAGAACACATCGTCTCAAACTGTCAGCAGCGTTCTGTGCGCTCGTCACCTTGCAAGTTCATTCTTCCAAGAACAACTAGCAAGAGCGTTCTCCCCAAGAACACAAGTCCGTTCTTTGCATTCTTGGTTTTGAGAAACACCCCGGGAGTGAAGCGCGGTGACGCACTGCCAAGATGGCGACGGCCGACTCCGCCCACTTTAGGCTTCAAAAACGCTCTTCAGAAACCTACGGGTGACGTCTTGGACACTACGTCCATATTTTTTTACAGTCTATAATTGTGAGGCAATTGCTAGAGGCTTCGGTCATGTGTGGACTGTTAGCGCTTGGTTCCTGATAATTTGCCTGTTCCAATGATTTCTGGGTGGATTTAGTAGGTGTTTAGTAGTATCGTCAATGACAATATAACCACACCGTTATATACCTATTGTTTAGATATTAATATTGTGTAGATTGCAACCTGAAAAGTAATCCCTGTATCAGTGGGAATTTCTTTAAGACTGCAAGGGAAGCTCGGCTTCCCCTATAATGTCAAAAAATTAAAGGTCAAATATGTATTAACATTTTTTTGACAAAAAATGCGTTACAACACGTTAATCTCAAAGACGAGTTCGTTCAGAATCAGCTTCATATAGCAGGTCGGTTGACTCGATTTCCTTCTCATACATTCCCGGAGCGTCAGTGCATTTCCCTGTTGAAGCTGAGCTTCCATTGACTTCAATGGGGCTGCTTTGAACAGTTTTTTTCAGTGCTTCGAAACTAGACGGTCATTTGATAAATCTGCGATTATGTCCCACCCACGGACGCTCGGCTTCTCTGGGGTGAATAGAGGAGTGGGCTGGCCTGGACTCCGGGCTTCTGCGTGATGATTGGAAGACTGCATCCGCTTTTGATTGACAGCGATTTTGTACAATAAACAGCTGACGTGGAAGCTATTTGAGCTCAGTGTCAGTCCCATCGCGGATTTTGAAAGTGTAAAGGCCATTGTACACTGAGTCCGAAAATCGCATCCGAAATTTTCACACGTTAAAGTAACAACAGGTAAAATTTAACTTTTGCTCTCAGGGTCCCCCCCTACAGTTGGGAAACAGTATTGTCCTCTACTTACTGTCGTAAACAGTCATGAATGTAGCACATGCATTTGTTGACATGATAGCCGTAGGAGGAGGTCACATGCAGATGTTCTGCTTGCGTCGCGTGTGAAATGTCTTCATCCCAGGTACAATGGCATATATTTCAGCGTGTCATATGAATATAATTTCATGTTTTTTTTTTTTTTTTCTAACGACAAATGGTCGCGATGCTCACGTTTACAAGCCAGCGTCATTATAGTAGCCTAGTCTAGCCTATTGGTTACCGTTTTACTGAATCTATACTTCAATGCAATGTTTGAGTGGTAGATAATAACCATATATCGTCAATATTATAATATCAAGCTATATTATTATATCAATAATGCGCGCGCATGCGTATTAATGCGTAGGCTACTCTAGCACACACACGCAAGGTCTCTCGCTCTCTCTCTCTGTCCTGCGCGTATTCAATTTAATAAGTCGGGACACTAAAATTAGAGTTGAAATACGGGACTGTCCCGGGAAAAACGGGACGTCTGGTCAGGTCACCCTAGCTAGTATGCAAGCAATATACTTACTTACTAGTACATTAGCATGACAGCCCGCATCGGTCGGGCACCCCTCCTCCTCCTTCAGCTCACGCCAGCGAGAAAACGCTGGCCCAATTTTGATCCTTGTTCTGCCTTTAACGCGATCACTTTCTCTTTTGCTTTGCTCCGATAAAACCTTTGCTTTCTTGTTTTTCTGTGCTGCTTCAGCCATGACTATAACATTTGGCTCGCACGTCCGATTTTAAGGAAGTGGGGGTGGTGGTGGAAGTGACGTATATGCCGTAAAGCAATCAAATTTTGTAGTTCTCTTTGTTCGCCGGTTACTACCCGAAACCCGAAGTTTAAAAGTACGATTAAAAACGCTACAGACCCCGTCAGGCTATGGCAGACGTGTCATTCAACCTATTGTAAGTCGATGTACCATCACAAGAGACATGGAAATATATTATGAAGGTTGAAAAGTTACCCGGTGCTGCTTTAAAAAAAAAATTCGACCTCACGTTATGTCAATCACGCTTGCACACTGTCTACGAAACTTTCGTCCGTAATAAAAAAATGCGGATCGGGTTCGATTTTCTGCGTTTTTTACATCCACAGCCAGCATTTTGAGAGGCTTTTTGACAATTCAGAGCCACCGTACAAGCGAACGACAAAATCCAGAATGGCGTACGTCTGACAAGTTGATAGCCTTCGCAGCACAAAGTACTGTATGAAAAACAAAATGCGGATCACAAAGACACCGAATATAAAGTATCTAAACTAAGTATCTAGAATATAAACTATTGTGGTCTTCTTTTTAATATGTGGCTCCAGTATCGCTAGCAAAGCATCAAACTGTTACACTGACATTCTGAGGTAAATTTTGAATCTCTCGGGATAATTTCGCAACTCCTTGATAAGGAGCTGAAACTCTCTTTCCTCTCGGCGCAAGCTCAGGATTGGATGGATCATGGACCTAATATTTCTTCTTTCCTTTTCTCTTTTTAAGAGACGGGAACAAAATCATCCTCACTGCTTGACGAATCCATTTTGTATTTTTTGCGATTTTTTTCCGCAAAGGTTAAATAAATACGCATCGGAATCATGTGCAAGGTTTCTGTGCGTGACAAATTTTTAGGCTGAAGAACACGAAAAAACGCATACGAAAATTTCGGACTCAGTGTGCAATGGCCTTAACTGTTAGTCGAAAGACAAATTGCTGAAACCTATTTCTTGGTATTTGCTTGGTGAAATTGCTAGCCAATTTTCATCATACGTTTCACACAATTATACACCACATTCCTTGTTTCAGTTTAAAAAAAAAGCATGGTACGTTTTGTGATTACTGTCCTTTACTACAAGCATGGTAAGTTTTATCATTACTGTCCTTTACTATACACCGTGGCGTGTAGTAAAGGACAGTAATCATAAAACTTAATTTGTCTCACGTCCCATTAAATCACATGGAGAGGCGGGGTTTATGACCTATACTACTGTAGGATCAGTCACCAAGGGGCGATCGAGCTGCTTCGGCTTCACTTTTCTGGGCTTGTGCGGCATGCTTGGTATGGGGTCACCATACATAGGCCTATACTCTTTATTCTGTAGCCTATGTAGGATTATAAATTTTATTTAAATGTTTAATTTAGATTTCCAATACAATAGTATTTTATATTGAGAAAGTTTATAAATGATGAGACCAGGAAATCTCTGCAAACGGTAGGGGCTCCCAGCGGGATATTCCTGACTGTCGCGTCTCAGTACGAGAAGGCCATGCCTTTCCTGTTGTCGTGTCTCAACAGGACTCATAATGAGCAAGTTTGAACACCTGGGCCCGTATTCATAAAGATTCTAAGAATCCTCTCAGAAAACTCTTAATTTAGCTTAAAAACTTTTACGTAGGAGTCTTAGCTTAAGAGTGATTTGGGAACGATCTGAGAGCAACTCTGAGCAAGGAAAAGACAAAAACTTTCATCTTAGTGAGGAGGCGGGGCGGACCCCGTTGCTATGTATGACACAATCTTTTGAAGACTGTGATTGGTTGGTTGTCCAAGAAGGAAAAAAAAAGAGTGATTTTAAGTATAGGGTCTACTCTCACACACACACACACACACACACACACACACACACACACACACACACACACACACACACACACACACACACACACACACACACACACACACACACACACACACACGTACGTACGTTTATAAATCCATATCCATAATTTTTTTTTTTTACCATGCTGTTAATTTCCTATAAGTTATTTGATTGGCTTAGAATGATAAAAATTGTTCCACTCTTTCCAATTACACTGATTGCTGTCCAAGTGGTGGTTTTAATGTTGGTTTTAATATAGCAAACATGGAATAAAAAACAAGACAGACGAGAAAGCCCGACTGGACAGAAGAACAGTGTTTACTGTTAGCCCAGTTAGTGGAAGAACACTAGGCCATCATTAAAGTAAAATTCGGGCCGGGTGTCGCAGCACGGGGCAATAAGCAGATGTGGGAGCTTATAGCACAAATTATTAACGCTTCATTCTCCTGCTTGTGCGCACCAGGGAAGCCTGCTATATTCATAAATGCAGTTTTTTGAGCCTGCAAGGTGAGAATGTCCAGTGGAAACTTAATGAACTGCGACACAATAAGAGGTTCTGAAAGTGCTGTAATGTGTGTGTGATCACTGCTTACAGAAGGTTGTGACAGACCCAAATCATCTCTGCTGCTTTATTGCATTTTCCCATTTGCCAAATATCTTAAAGTAGTGATTACTTTAATTTCTGGCGGTTAGGGTTAGGGTTATAACCCTCTATAAGATCAGTCAAAAACATTATCCCTGCACGATCTCATCTATAGCGTCTTATTAACTCACTGTCATCTATTGTCTGCAACACATTTCTTCTCGCTCTTCATCTTTCTGGAATTTTCTCCTCTGCTAAAGAAACTTTTAAGCCTCTTAAAAGTCCTCATCCATACTCCTAACAATTTTGAATTTAAGACCTATTTTAAGGGTTAAGATGCTTTCTGAATTACTTTTTTCTTTACTAGGATTTTTTCTTTAATTTTAAGAGTAAACACCCACATTTCTAAGAATTTTATTAGAATTTTGTCACTAGGAGCTACTTTTTGCATTAAGATTCTTTATGAATACGGGCCCAGGTCTTCGCTTCTGGGTGTAGCGCAGTGCTAAAAAGCATTTAAGTTAACTAAGTGCTAAATAACTTAGATTGCATTAAGTTCATAATTGCACATTAGAACTAAGAAATTATTTTAAAGTTATACAATATTAGAATTTAGAAGTAAGCTCAAGAAACAAATTTATTGTAGTTCATATCCATTCTATTCATTTTAGGTAAGTAAAAGGGATTGTGGGAGTTGTAGTTTGATATACAATTGTGTTTGTTTCAAGTATTTTTAATTTATTCTAAGAGTTTTGTTTAAAGGATTTCATTGGCGAAGTGAAATGTATAATGTAGCATGTAATATTTTGATGTTTGGTGGTAAAAAATATGTTACTATATGATTTTTGTATGCATGGAGTGATATGTGAGGTAAAAGGTCGCAACCGGAAAAGAAAAAAACTGAACAGCTGAGGAGAAGTTGCGTCGAGGACTTGCTCCATGTTTTAGGGGTTAAACTGTAAGATAGAACGTAACAAACGTTGTATATTTGCCAGTTGGACTTTGTTTCAGTTTTGTGCACACAAATCGGACTGAATTGTGAACTTGGAAGCCAAATACTTTGTAGTTGTTGACGGTTTGCTGAGGTATATCTCGTCCCTGAGAGGATGCCTGTCGCGTGAGTGATTGCCAGCCCTGGTTATCGCGTGTGAGAGACTGCCTGTGACGGTGCGGTAATTCGACGGAAGAATCACCACTTTGGATTAAGGTATCTTTAACTTGTTTCTTTTGCTCCAAAGGGAGTGAAGGGGTCATTTTGTTTGGCCACACCGAACACAAGCGACGCTCCAGGCCTGCAACGGTTAGGTTTTAGCTCATTTGCCGGCTAGGACTGGGGTGGGTGAATCACGTGTAGTGTGTGTGTGCGTGTGTGCGTGTGCGCGTGGGCCCGCGTTTGTGTATCATTATGTGTTTATGTGCTGTATTTTAGCCTACAAGTTTCTAAGCTTACTACATTTTGAGGCTATTGAGGTACGTGTAACGTTTTGATTTCTTTTACATTTTGAGGCTAATTCAAACTTGAGGTTTGAGGTGATTTAATTTTATTCAATAAGCTAAGTATTTGTAGAAGACTTTTCTTCATTAATACATTTTGTATATTATTTTTATTGTTTTGTTTATATTGAGAATTCATTCTTTTGGTGAATTTAATATTTTAGTTATGTAGTAAATTCTATTTTTATTTAACATTTCAATAACTGAGTCCTGAGTATTTATTTAGTGTAAGATATCATTGGGTAATAGATTGCATATATAAATTATATTTCATGTGAATATGGTTTAAGTCAGTTACACACCCGTAAGTACACAGGGTTGTGGTTTAAAAGTTTATTAGTTATTCAAAGTACAGGTAAAGTTACACAAACAGACATTTAAACAGGAGGTCAGCAAGAATTATATATATACAGTTTATTGGGATTAATTTAAGAGCCCAGGCACGCCCTTTAGTACCAGGAAATAGGCCTAGGGGGCGCTACACAAATTGGAGGCACCGCTGGGATGATTTTTGCTGTAATTTCCTTCCTGTTAACGTTGATGATGCTCCAGAGAGGACTAAGTTGAACTTACATTGCTGTCTTGGATCTGGAGTGTGAAGAAAAAAAAAATGGAATTAGGAAACAGTTCTGCTTTGCAACAAGAGCTGCTGGATTGGTGTAATGATGCATTGGTTCAGCCCGATCATGCATTGTTGTTGTTGGATGTTCCAGCTGATGCTGATGTAGCCTTTATTGAGAGCACAATTGAAACTGAAAATATTTGGCAGAGTACGTGTTCGTTCTTCGAAAGAAGGTCCGGCTAAAACAAGTTTGCTGGTGCTGTGTGAATGTCGTGAAAAGATTGATCCTTCTCGTGTTCCTGCTGATGTATTACCTAAGGATGGGGATCCTGCATGGAAGATTGTGGTCGTCAGAGACAAAGAGCCTGCCCCTGATGATTTTTCTGCAAAACTCAGAAAGCTTCTACAAGATGAAGGTAAATCCATGACTGATGTTCAAGCGTTGTTTTCCCCTCTCCCTACTAGTTCTCCTGAAGCAGTAATTCGGGCAGTTGGTGAGCTCTTGGAAAAGACAACAAAGCGTTCTAGTGATTCGACGGCATACAAGCGACTGCGTGTTTTCTCCGGTGTGGTGCCTACTCCGGCGGGAGAGGAAACCATGGAGAATTGGATAGAGCAAGCTAAGTTGATGATAGCAGAAAGTGATTGTGCTGAAAAAGAGAAGCGTAAGCGCATTGTTGAAAGCTTGAAGGGTCCTGCCCTTGAGATTATCAAGGCAGTTAGATTGTCTAATGGTGATGCTAGTGCATCTGAGTATCTTGTTGCGCTTGAAAGTGCGTTTGGGACTTCAGAGTCCGGTGAAGATTTGTATTTTGCATTCAGACTTCTTCACCAGAACTCCGGTGAAACACTGTCTGAGTTTCTCCGTCGAATGGAGAAGTCATTGACCAAAGTAATTCAGAGAGGTGGACTACAACCTGCACAAGTTGATCGGGTGAGAATTGAGCAACTTCTTCGTGGTGCGGTAGAGTCTGACTTGATGTTGCTGAAGTTAAGGCTGAGAGAGAGAAAAGAGTCCCCGCCTACTTTCTTGAAACTACTGAACGAGATTCGTGAGGAGGAGGAAAATGAAGCGGCCAGGTGTAAGCTGGACGCAACGGTCAAACCTGTTATTCCTAAAGCGTCGCCACCATCAAAACCCACTGAGATTCAAGCATTGAAAGCTGAGGTCAAGGAGCTGCGTGCCAAGCTGGAAGAGTCACGCAAGGCCCCGGCATTACCTGAAGCCCCAGAACAGAAAGCAAAGATGACTTCTGAGAGTGCTGAAGCACGAATAGACCCTGAAGTACAGAGCTTGAAGACTCAAGTCCAGCAACTGCAAAAACAGCTGACTGTAATGAATGTAGAGGGCAGTGCAACCCCAAGAAGAAAGACATTTCAGCGGCAAACTGTGAGCTCTTATGAGAGAAACAGGCCCTCAGTCAGCCGTGATGATTTCTTTTGTTACCGATGTGGTGGTGATGGGCACATCGCCAGCCAGTGCCAAGAACCAGAAAACCCCCAGGAAGTGATCAGAAAGCTGCTCCGTTCACTAAAGAGAGCCAAGGGTGGAAAGAGTGAGCCAAGTCCACGTCCGACTGAGAGCAGAGATGCCTATTGCAAGAAGAGCCATGTTTGCAAACCTGCTCAAAGCAACCTCCCTAGTGGTTTGGTAGGCCCTGCCTCCACTATTTGCGTCAAGATCAATGGCCATTCATGTAATGCCTTATTGGACAGTGGATCTCAGGTCACGATAATATTCGACAAGTGGCAAAAGAAATATTTGCCCAATGTTCCCATCCACCCCATCACTGGTCTTTCGATATGGGGTTTGAGCTCCTCCAGCTACCCATATCAAGGCTACATAGTAGTAGATGTGGAATTTCCAGCCACACTTACAGGAGTGAGTGAGTCTATCTCCGTGTTAGCATTAGTTTGTCCCGAGCCAAGTGGCCCAGACCATGTTCCTGTCGTCATTGGGACAAATGCCAACTTATTCCATCGTTTAGCTGCTCTGTGCAAAGATGCTGACCCCACAGAGTCACAAGCTTGCTCTTTCAGAATTTTACCACAGACAAAACAAGTGAAACTTTCCCATTGCCAAGAGATGGATGTAGAAGAGCCCAAAGGGGAAGTCAAATGGATGGGTCCAGGACCTCTGTCTGTTCCTGCCAGAGGTGAACGATATGTCGTCTGCAAAGTTGGATGCAGGGAACCCATAGAAAAAGACATTGTCATGGTTGAAACACCTCTTTCTGTGACGCTACCTGCTGGAGTGCTCGTTCAGCCGGTGGTGCTAACATCCTCTGAGCTAAATGTCAACAGTTTTAAAGTACTGCTGAGAAATGAGACACTGAGAGAAGTCACTATGTTGGCCGGAACCGTCCTGGCTCATGTGTATCCCACTGACACAGTTATGATTGCCCAGAGACCTAACTCTACATCCAAGGTTCTTGATGAGACGTTGTTTGACTTTGGTGAATCTCCGATTCCAGAGGTCTGGAGAAAAAGGCTGCGTCAGAAGCTATCTAAAAGAGGTAATGCATTCTCTCTGGATGAGTGGGATGTGGGTCTCGCCAAGGGTGTGGAGCACCACATAAGACTCAGTGACCCCAGACCATTTAGAGAAAGATCCAGACGCATAGCCCCAGCGGATATAGATGACATACGCCGTCACCTGAAAGACCTGCTGGCAGCAGGCATCATTAAAGAATCCAGAAGTCCATATGCGTCGCCAATAGTAATTGTCAGAAAGAAGAACGGAAGTGTGCGCATGTGCATTGATTATCGCACGTTAAACAACAGAACAATCCCTGACCAGTACACCACTCCGCGGATTGATGATGCCTTGGATTGCCTGTCTGGTAGTCGTTGGTTTTCTGTGCTAGACCTCCGGAGTGGGTACTACCAGATACCCATGTCTGAAGAAGACAGAGAAAAAACAGCATTCATATGTCCTCTAGGGTTCTATGAATTTCAACGGATGCCCCAAGGCATAACTGGAGCCCCTGCAACTTTCCAGCGGTTGATGGAGAGAGCTGTGGGTGACATGCATCTGCTCCAGGTGATTATCTATTTAGATGACATCATTGTATTCGGACGAACCCTAGAGGAGCATGAAGAACGACTACTTAAAGTGCTTGACAGACTTGAAGTGTGTGGTCTGAAAATATCCCTTGACAAGTGTCAGTTTTGTCAGCCACAAGTAAGGTATGTTGGACACATAGTTTCTGCACTAGGAACAGCCACCGATCCTGAGAAAGTGAGTGCTGTCAAGAACTGGAAGTTGCCTACAGATCTGAGATCTTTAAGATCGTTTCTCGGATTCTGCGGATACTACCGAAGGTTTGTTAAGAACTACTCAGCCATAGTTCGACCCCTCACTGACCTCACAAAGGGTTACCCTCCTAAGAATAGGCACAAGGCTGCCCAGGAGAAGAAGTATTACTTCAAAGAAGGAGAGCCTTTTGGGGAGCGCTGGGACGAGGAGTGCACCAAGGCATTTCATAACATCATTCACTGCCTCACTCATGCCCCAGTGCTAGCCTTTGCTGACCCATCAAAACCGTATGTACTCCATGTAGATGCAAGTCTGAATGGTTTAGGCGCCGTCCTCAATCAAGAATATCCTGATGGTCTGAGGCCTGTTGCTTTTGCCAGCCGCAAACTCAGTGCCCCTGAGCAGCGCTATCCCATTCATCAATTGGAATTTCTCGCATTGAAATGGGCGATCGTGGACAAGTTTCACGATTATCTTTATGGGGCTAAGTTCACAGTGAGAACAGATAATAACCCACTCACATACGTCCTAACAACAGCCAAGCTCAATGCAACTGGACATAGGTGGTTGTCAGCTCTTGCCACCTATGATTTCAAAGTCCAATACAGACCAGGTCAACACAATATTGATGCTGATCTGCTCTCCCGTCAGTTACCATCCATGGAAGTGTCACCTGACTGGGAT
Organism: Chrosomus eos; assembly: GCA_036326025.1. Lineage (NCBI taxonomy): Eukaryota > Metazoa > Chordata > Actinopteri > Cypriniformes > Leuciscidae > Chrosomus > Chrosomus eos. The sequence continues at coordinate 1,495,972 of CM070827.1, forward strand.
GAGATATATTCCCCTGGGGTTAAAGCCATCTGCCAAATAACCACTCCATACCTGAAACCTGGGTCACACAGACTTATAGATCAATTAGGAGCCAATTCCAAGAGTGTTCCTAGCGTCTATGCCTGTCCGACACAGTTGGAGATAAGCGACTTGGAACAATTGAGCCACCATGAGTTGAGAAGAGCTCAAGAACAAGATTCAGTCATCGGTGCAGTAAAGAAAGCAGTCGAGACTGGCCAGCTTCAGTCTATGGTCAAGAACCAAGATCCAAGCATAGTGCTCCTGCAAAGACAAAGTCCCAAGCTGATTGTGAAGAATCACCTTCTCTTCAGAGTGGTGAACCAACAGTCTGGAGATAAAAGACAACAGTTAGTCTTACCTGAGAAATACCGTCGGATGGCCCTGCGCTCCCTACACGATGACACTGGACACCTTGGAGTTGAACGGACGACTGAACTCCTGAAGGAACGATTTTACTGGCCGAGAATGAACACTGAAATTGAGAGTTATGTTAAGAACTGTGGGAGATGCATCGCAAGGAAGTCAATTCCACAACGAGCTGCTCCATTGGGTCAAATCACAAGTACAGGTCCACTTGACCTAGTTTGTATAGACTTCTTGTCTATTGAGCCAGACTCCCGAGGGATCGCAAATGTGTTGGTCGTAACAGATCATTTCACCCGCTACGCCCAAGCTTTCCCGTGCAAAGATCAAAAAGCTATGACTGTAGCCAAGACCTGTTTGAGAAATTCTTTGTGCATTATGGATTACCTTCGCGAATCCATTCCGATCAGGGGCGAGACTTCGAAAGTCGCCTTATCAAAGACCTTTTGGTGATGTTAGGCATCCGTAAGTCTCGAACCTCACCTTACCACCCGCAAGGTGATGCACAACCAGAAAGATTCAACAGGACGCTACTGTCAATGCTAGCAACTTTGGATCCCGCAAAAAGGTCACAATGGAGTCAGAGCATCAGCCAACTAGTCCACGCGTACAATAGTACGAAGAATGAGGCTACTGGCTATTCGCCATACTTACTCATGTTTGGAAGAGAAGCCCGCTTGCCCATTGATGTATGTTTTAACACATCTGCTGATGGGAATGATGCGGTGAAGTACCAACAGTATGTGGAGAACATGAAAAAAGAACTGCAGAATGCATACAAACTGGCATCCGAAGCTTCGCAAAAGAACCATGATAGAAACAAGAAAAACTTTGACAGAAGAGTGAGACATCATACTCTGGAACAAGGAGACAGAGTGTTGATAAAGAATCTGGGATTGACAGGAAAACACAAGTTACAGGATAGGTGGAATCCATTGCCATACATTGTTGTAAAGAAATTGCCAGACTTACCTGTTTACAGATTGAAACCTGAAAGAGGAATGGGAGGTATACGGACACTTCATAGAGACCACCTGTTAACCATAGGAGAGTCTGTGAGGTTGCCAACCCCCGAAGAGGGCAAAAAGACCCCTCATCATCCGGTGACCAGAACCCAAACCAATCAGAAACGGGTAAGAAAGGAAATAAGGAATGAGGAAGTCAGAGAAATGAATGCTGAAGATAGATTTGAAGGGTCCTCATCTGATGAGGAACATAATGGGTCGTATTTCCCTCTAAGAGATGATGTGAGCGAACTGTTCAGATCGATACCTTCTGTTGTTCCTGAGAGAGAAATCCTACCTGAGAGTACCCCAGTGTCTGATGACTTAAAGCAAAGCCATGCTCAAGAAGTTGGAGAAGCTGGAGAAACACCTGTGGATGATGACGCCGGAAGTAGTCTACAACCACAACCAGACCCTGTGAACGCCTCAGAGTCTGAAGGGGGAGAACATCCCACTGAGTGTGAAGTGGTTGAAGATGAAGTGCCTGTGGAAGAAATTATCAGTGAAAGACGTCCTAAAAGACAGGTAAAACCTGTGACACGCTTTACGTATGATGAGCCGGGGAAGCCAGTCTATAAGCCCCTTACTGTGGTTCATATAAGTCGAGAGCCTGAGAAGAGGAAGTGCAAAACGCTTTGGTGTCATCCCATGGCCCAATGTTTTAGATGCTCTCTTGCTAATCCTTACCCCGAAAGAAGAGGACGTATTCATGTCTAAATGATAGCGCATGAGGACATGCTAGCTTTCAGAAGGGGGAGGGTGTAGCGCAGTGCTAAAAAGCATTTAAGTTAACTAAGTGCTAAATAACTTAGATTGCATTAAGTTCATAATTGCACATTAGAACTAAGAAATTATTTTAAAGTTATACAATATTAGAATTTAGAAGTAAGCTCATGAAACAAATTTATTGTAGTTCATATCCATTCTATTCATTTTAGGTAAGTAAAAGGGATTGTGGGAGTTGTAGTTTGATATACAATTGTGTTTGTTTCAAGTATTTTTAATTTATTCTAAGAGTTTTATTTAAAGGATTTCATTGGCGAAGTGAAATGTATAATGTAGCATGTAATATTTTGATGTTTGGTGGTAAAAAATATGTTACTATATGATTTTTGTATGCATGGAGTGATATGTGAGGTAAAAGGTCGCAACCGGAAAAGAAAAAAACTGAACAGCTGAGGAGAAGTTGCGTCGAGGACTTGCTCCATGTTTTAGGGGTTAAACTGTAAGATAGAACGTAACAAACGTTGTATATTTGCCAGTTGGACTTTGTTTCAGTTTTGTGCACACAAATCGGACTGAATTGTGAACTTGGAAGCCAAAGACTTTGTAGTTGTTGACGGTTTGCTGAGGTATATCTCGTCCCTGAGAGGATGCCTGTCGCGTGAGTGATTGCCAGCCCCTGGTTATCGCGTGTGAGAGACTGCCTGTGACGGTGCGGTAATTCGACGGAAGAATCACCACTTTGGATTAAGGTATCTTTAACTTGTTTCTTTTGCTCCAAAGGGAGTGAAGGGGTCATTTTGTTTGGCCACACCGAACACAAGCGACGCTCCAGGCCTGCAACGGTTAGGTTTTAGCTCATTTGCCGGCTAGGACTGGGGTGGGTGAATCACGTGTAGTGTGTGTGTGCGTGCGTGCGTGTGCGCGTGGGCCCGCGTTTGTGTATCATTATGTGTTTATGTGCTGTATTTTAGCCTACAAGTTTCTAAGCTTACTACATTTTGAGGCTATTGAGGTACGTGTAACGTTTTGATTTCTTTTACATTTTGAGGCTAATTCAAACTTGAGGTTTGAGGTGATTTAATTTTATTCAATAAGCTAAGTATTTGTAGAAGACTTTTCTTCATTAATACATTTTGTATATTATTTTTATTGTTTTGTTTATATTGAGAATTCATTCTTTTGGTGAATTTAATATTTTAGTTATGTAGTAAATTCTATTTTTATTTAACATTTCAATAACTGAGTCCTGAGTATTTATTTAGTGTAAGATATCATTGGGTAATAGATTGCATATATAAATTATATTTCATGTGAATATGGTTTAAGTCAGTTACACACCCGTAAGTACACAGGGTTGTGGTTTAAAAGTTTATTAGTTATTCAAAGTACAGGTAAAGTTACACAAACAGACATTTAAACAGGAGGTCAGCAAGAATTATATACAGTTTATTGGGATTAATTTAAGAGCCCAGGCACGCCCTTTAGTACCAGGAAATAGGCCTAGGGGGCGCTACATGAGTTTTTCTACACTTAAGAAGAAGAAGAAGGTTTACAACACCTACATGGCTGTAAAACATCCTAAAACGTCTTGGCACACATGAACAAAAGCAGCTGATAACAAACACTTTGACACGGAAGAACGTGAAATTATCAACTGAACTATTAAAACACATTTCATGTAAATGTGCTGGATGAGGCTGATGAGAGCTTGTGTTTATTGTCGATGAGACTCGCTCACCAGCTCAGAACGAGGAGAGAACCCAGCGCACATTTCACTGAAGTCTTCGCAAACATATTGACCAATGCGTTTGAAACGACTGCAAATTCAGTTCACATTTCCATATTTTGCATCTACAACATGAGACAATTCAGAGGCTTAAAAATATAACGCATATTCCAAAGATGCTGCTCTTAGAGACTGATTAACATGTCTAATGGTGTGTTCAAGTCATGTCGTAAAGATCGTATTTACGAGTTGAGCGCACATGAACGCAATGTCGTATACCAGTGGGAAGTTCGGGATTTTCCTTAAGTTCCATCTTTACTATGGGGTTCCATTTGTGCCAAAAATTAGTCGACTGCTTTGTACTATACATTTGTCCTTGACAACAATAATTGCCTAGTTGTTCAGATAAATTATATGTTGATGTGTATGTTCTCTGTTTATGTCACCTTGCTCTGTCGTCTGGTTCCGTCATCTATCTAGACGTCGTCGTCTATATTTTTAAAAAGATATTTTTTTGTGTTCAGCAGAAGAGAGAAACTCATACAGGTTTGGAAAAAGTTGAGGGTGAGTATGTATAACAAAATCAGTATCGCTGCTGGCCATTTTGGTGCCCTAAGCATAATTCCTTTATGATGCCCCACCCCTCACTGAGAAAAAAAAAGTTTATTTTTGCCAGTTTAACTTTAACTTTTTAACGTGCAATCCAACGGACCACTGAGGCGGTGGCGGCACCATTGTTACTTTCTAGAGCAATTAAATACTCTTGTTCCGCCTGTTTTGTTATATACATCCCTAAAAAGTGCCTAATAATATTTCTATACTGAAATAATATCAGCATTATAATTATTATGACTATGATATGATGACTGATTTTTGATGCGCGATGCGCGTGGTGGGAGCGGCGGCGCTGGACAAAATAAAAAATTTTAAGACGACCCTTTAAACGCGACGGAACCAGATTACAGAAAGAGTGTGTGTGTTGTGTGTGTTATACAGTGTTGCTATTGATGACGGACATTATCTGGAGATAATCATTTGGATTACATATCGCATTATTTTTCCCATTATATTGGGATTATACTTTAGCACATAAAAGTAAAAAGAAAAAAGCTATTGTTTGTTATTTTATGTTAAACAGGGAATCTTGCTCTTGGAGCCACAGCTGTTCAGTCTACCACAATTGCTCAAGAAGGAGCTCAAAAGGCTGTCGATGGCAATCTGGGATCATGCAGTCATACTAATTTGGACAGAGACCCCTGGTGGAGAGTTGACTTGGGGGAAGTTTACGGGGTAAACACGGTTAGCATCACTAATCGTGGAGATTGTTGTGCAGAGAGGATAAATGGTGCTCAGATCCGTATCGGCAACTGCCTGGAAAATAATGGCAACAATAATGAGCTGTAAGTATTGTCTCTCTCTCTTAATACTTACACAAGTGGTTAGAAAATGAGTAAATAAGATACAATTACTTTTAATAAATCCTTTTAATATAAAAACTTGCCTTTGACAAAAGTATATTGAACATGAATCATGACATTTTGTTTCGCCCCTCTATATTTCTCTGTTACTCTGTGTCTTCACAGGGCTGCAACTGTTGTGTCCATCCCTCTTGGAGAGACAAAAACATTTGAGTTTAAGCCTATTAATGGACAATATGTCAACATTATTATACCTGGGCGCAATGAATATCTCACTCTGTGTCAAGTCGAGGTGTTTGCAGGTGAGTGACAGAGAGAAAAGACTCTGTGATAGAATTTGTTTATGTTCTTATTAATGTGTGTATAACTGTTACTATTTTATTAACAGAAAAGAACCCACCAACATACAATTGTGTTCCAAGTGAGTGTTCTTCATTACTTTCAATGTTGTCAGTAACACATAATATAATAGTCTTACTGAACATTTGATAACCAATAAGGGATAATGTGAATCAACACAGTTGTTATCGCAAAGTAAACCCTGAAAGGCTGATCAGGATTGTATTATTACATGGCTACTAACCACAAATAAATAATTGGACACAGAATATTAATTTGAGTTGAAAAATTATATTAGCTCACTTATAATAAACGCAAAGCTTCCATGAGGACTTTTTTCCCAATAGCAAGACAAACAAACAAGTTCAAACAAGACAAACATTTGGGATAATGTACAGTCATGTACAACAAGTTAATAATTACATGGACATATTGACTTGATGAAACAGTTTTAAATTCTTGCCGGTTTATTATCATAGAATCTGTTACAGTGTACAAAAACAATAATTTCGGCAACACGACAAACACTAGAGTACTCTTAATATGAAAAATACTTAAATAAAATCATAATATTTAAATATAATCAATAACTATAACAGAGACTACGTTTACATGCAGCCAATAACCCGTTCAAAACCGGAATATTAGCAATAACCCGGTCACGCACGGCCATGTAAACACCGGCAAAAACCCGAATAAATCTTGGTCTTTTGAGTAGAGAAACTTCTCGGCGCATACAAAAACCCGCGTGCATTGTACCGGAAGTAAACATGGCGAGACGCAGCACAGCATACATTTGGAGCGAGGTCAAGATCTGTACCAGCACCAAAGCGCAAACAAAGGCGATCGCTATTTGCCCCGAACTATTCATTATCCGCGTGCTACTGCTGCTGTTGTTGTTGTCTTTGGATACAGGAAGAAGAATCGGAAATGACGCATATTGCGTCTTAAGGTTGTCCGTACGTCCAGACGCTAACCGTGCGTCGTCGTTTACATCGGGATATTGCAATTCCATGTATACAGGAGAAACTCTCTCTGCTCACGCATGTAAACGGGTTATTCCTAATGTTTCAGAAGCCCGAATAGTGACCTTAACCCGACCATAACCCGAAGCTGGGCTGCATGTAAACATAGTCAGAGACACAACTGACACCAGTTGTGTTTGAATGAAACGAAAGAGAGCGGGTCCACAGTGTGATACAAGAAACATTAAAGAAAGGCCGGCTCCAGAAACCCGGATGAGTGTGTGTTAGACAGCGTTGCTGTTGATGACGTCATTATCTGGAAATATCAGACCTCAGAATGTCACGACTGACCAATCAGAATCAAGTATTCCAGAGAGCCGTGTAATAATCATTTGGATTACACAGATTAGAATTATTTTGCCCATTATATTGAGAGTATATTAAGTAAAACGAAAAAAAAAATTAGTTTATTATTTTATGTTAAACAGGGAATCTTGCTCTTGGAGCCACAGCTGTCCAGTCTTCCATATTCAATCAAGGAGTTGCTCAAAAGGCTGTCGATGGAAACAGGAATCCACTATTCGGTCTGGGATCATGCAGTCACACTAATGCGGACAGAGACCCCTGGTGGAGAGTTGACTTGGGGGAAGTCTACGAGGTAACCAGGGTTAGCATCACTAATATTGCAGATTGTTGTGCAACGAGGATAAATGGAGCTCAGATCCGTATCGGCAACAGCCTGGAAAATAACGGCAACAATAATGAGCTGTAAGTATTGTCTCTCTTTAATACTTACACAAGTGGTTAGAAAATTAATAAATAGATAACATTACTTTGCATAAATCCTTTTAATACATACTTCTCTTTGACAGAAGTATATTTAATATGCTTCTTGCCGTTTTAATATGCCCTTCTCTATTTCTCTATGACTCTGTGACTTCACAGGGCTGAAGCTGTTGTGTCCATGTCACTTGGAGAGACAAAAACATTTGAGTTTAAGCCTATTAAGGGACGATATGTCAACATTATTATACCCGGGCGCAATGAATATCTCGTACTGTGTGAAGTCGAGGTGTTTTCAGGTGAGCAATAAAAGGAGAGAGAGAGAGAGAGAGAGAGAGAGAGAGAGAGAGAGAGAGAGAGAGAGAGAGAGAGAGAGAGAGAGAGAGATGATGTGTTAGACATTTGTACTATTTATACTCTGTACATTGCCTTAATAATGGTTTTCTGATTTCATTGCCAGATTAAGTGGAATAAGAGGATGTTACACCACAGTCCACTGATCCTACAAGCAAAAACAAGAAAACTACATTTTCTTCTGAGCAATACTAATATTGCACTTTTCTCATTGTTTTCATTTTACCTATGCACCTTTTATCCTTAAGATAAATGATAAGATAAGTTTATGTGCACATTCAGTAAAGTTTTGAATTGGTTTTTAAAATAAACCTGACTCTTAACCCCAGTTTGATCCAGGGGTTTGTGTATTTAATCATCTTTGTTTATCTCTCTGCTTTCTACATCAATAAATTACTACAGCATTGCATGTTGTATTGTATGTTTCTGGATCAAAAAATGCTCATTTGGATATATACTATGAGGAGGAGGTATGCATATCTACCCATCTAGGGTTGAGGAGCTGGTAACAAAGTAAAGAATAACTAAATTTTAAATTTTTAAATTTTAAAAAAGAAAAAGAAAATCCTGGAGAGAACGAGGATTTCCAACCTTCTGTCTCAGAATCAACAACACAACCACCAATTCAACCAAAATTAACTTTTAATTTTCTGCTATAACGAGGGAATAAACCAAATAACCAAACCAAAAATATCAATATAAAAAAGAATTATTATGAAAATAGGGGCAATTGCTTCAGGGGAGAGTTTTGCCAAAATAACAACTAAAAAAACTAACCCAGAAATCTATCTAAATTACGTGGAGAAAAATAATCCAGAATAATTTAATCATAAACAGGAGAAAGTCAGGATCACAAAAAAAAAAAAAAATTGCTCCCTCCCCCTAAATTTCCCAAAACAAGGATAGTGGAGAAATAAGTTATTTACAACATACGTAAAATATCAAAGAGAGTCAAAACACAATTACTGCGAGGCGAGGAGACTGAATCCTCCTCGACCACACCTCATCCCCTCTTGGGACACTCTGTGGAATTAAAGGATAGTTCACCCAAAAATGAAAATTACCCCCTTGATTTACTCACCCTCAAGTCATCCTAGGTGTATATGACATTCTTCTTTCAGACTAATACGATCAGAGTTATTGTCACAAACTGCTCTGAGACCAGAAAGTTTAGGTTCAAATGCAGCTTTTAATAAGATGGGGTAATCCAGACACGTAATCAAATGAACAGGCAACAGGTCAAAATCCAGGCAGTATATACGCAGACCAGCAGGGACGGACTGGGACTAAAAAACGGCCCTGGACTTTGACTAGGCCCGGCCCAAAGCAATCGGCGTGCGGAAACTCGAAAACAACAATAATGCCTGCCGTCTGGCATGAATGTCACAAGACTTTAATTGTGGCTCATGATACTATACCATACAAATTATTGCTAACAGCATATTATACAATCTATTCCATGCTGTCTTAAAATGAATTTATTACTTATTTATGCAGAAATTAATTTTAGCTACTGCACAAATAATAATACCACATCTAAATGAAAATACACCATTACAAATGTAACTTCTGTATTCAAAATCTTCAATGTTTGTATAAGCATTAACTGTAACGTTACCCACATTTTTAAAAGTAAAAGCACAACATATTTCTTAATATTAGCTACTGCATGTGGTATTTTAAAGCTAAAATGTTGAAGTTTTAACTACTGTAATCATTAAAAATGTAGCACGCTGAATATCACTTCCTAACATCATTCCTAGCAAGTAACTTGCAAAGTAATTTCTGATTAATTCGATTCGGGAGTAGTAGAAATAAAAGCCGGTCCACTGACAATTGATTGGTTGGGTCCTTACATACGCATCGTGAGGCACACGCGCACACACACGCAAGGTCTCTCGCTCGCTCCCTCTCTCTGCCGTGCGTGCGCTACGCATGCGCGCTCTTGCTCGCTCTAGATTCCGGGAGATTTTAATTCATTTGCGGGAGGGAAATTTGAATTTTAACACCCTAATTTTAACTCAGGGAGCCGCTAGTAATATCCGGGAGACTTGGGATTTCTGTGACTGCATGTGTGGCGGGTGGTGGGCCGGACACACACACACAAACAAACACACACACACACACACACACACACACACACACACACACACACACACACACACACACACACACACACACACACACACACACACACACACACACACACACACACACACACACGGACATTACATTTACATTTACATTTATTCATTTAGCAGACGCTTTTATCCAAAGCAACTTACAAGTGAGAACAATAGAAGCAGTTAAACTAACAGTAGGACAACAATATGTAAGTGCTATGACCCCCCTCAGTTTAATTTAGTGCAGTTTTTTTTTTAAATAGTAGAATAGAAGAGAAGAGAAAGTGTTAGTATTACTGAATCAAGTGCTGCCGAAAAAGATACGTCTTCAGCAGTTTCTTGAAAGTGGCTACTGACTCAGAAGCTCTGGTTGAGTAAGGCAGATCATTCCAGCAACAGGGGCAGTCATGGTAAAGGTCCGAGAAAGAGATTTTGTGCCTCTTTGAGATGGTACCACAAGACGACATTCGCTAGCAGAGCGCAAGTTTCTGGGTGGCACATAAGTCTGAAGTAATGAGTTTAGGTAAGAGGGAGCAGTGCCAGTGGTTGTTCTGTAGGCAAACGACAGTGCCTTGAATTTAATGCGAGCAGCAACTGGCAACCAGTGCAATTTTGTGAGGAGAGGAGTGACGTGTGCTCTCTTTGGCTTATTAAGACTACTCTGGCTGCAGCATTCTAGATCAATTGTAGAGGTTTGACAGAGCAAGGTGGAAGACCAGCCAGGAGAGCATTACAATAGTCCAGTCTGGATAGAACAAGTGCTTGGACCAGGAGTTGTGTAGCATGCTCTGTAAGGAAGGGCCTGATCCTCCTAAAGTTGTGCTAGGCAAATCTGCAGGACCGGGCAGTTCTAGCAATGTGGTCTGTGAATTTCAACTGATCATCAATTACAACCCCAAGGTTCCTAGCTGACCTTGATGGAGTTATGGATGACGAGCCTAGCTGAATGGAGAAGTTGTGATGAAGTGTTGGGTTGGCCGGGACCACAAGTAGCTCTGTCTTTGCAAGGTTTAGTTGAAGGTGGTGGTCCTTCATCCAGCCAGAAATGTCTGTCAGGCAGGCTGAGATACGAGCAGCAACTGTGGAATGAGAGGTAGAGTTGTGTGTCATCAGCGTAGCAATGATAGGAAAAGCCATGTTTCTGAATCACAGATCCTAGTGATGTCATGTAGATGGAGAAGAGGAGTGGTCCAAGCACTGAGCCCTGAGGCACCCCAGTAGCTAGATGTTGGGTCTTAGATGCCACACCTCTCCACGACACCCTAAAGGACCTACCTAAGAGGTAAGACTCAAATAATTAGAGTGCAGTTCCCGAGATGCCCTTCATCTTTAGGATTGACAGGAGGATCTGGTGGTTAATTGTGTCAAAAGCAGCAGACAGATCCAGCAGGATGAGAACTGAGGATTTGGAAGCAGCTCTAGCCAGTCTCAGAGCTTCAATTACTGAGAGCAGGGCAGTCTCAGTTGAGTGTCCGCTTTTGAAATCAGACTGATTGTTGTCCAAGAGGTTGTTCTGAGGTTGTTCTGTGTAAGAAAGGATGAGATCTGGTTGAAAACAACTTGTTCAAGTGTTTTCGCAACAAATGGATGAAGAGATACCGGTCTGTAACTTGTTAGATGTGCTGGATTTAAATTGGGTTTCTTAAGCAGTGGGGTTACTCGAGCCTGCTTAAAAGCTGTGGGAAAGGTACCAGTGTGAAGAGAGGTGTTTATGATGTGCGTGAGTGTGGGTACAACTGAGGAAGAAATGGCTTGAAGTAGATTAGTGAGAATAGGATAGGAAATGAGGAATTTCCGCCTCTGAAAGTAGAGAGAAGGAGGGTAGAATGTGTGCGTTTGCTGGTAAAATGTGTGTGTCAGTTTGTGGATTGGTAAATTGGCTGCTGATGGTGGTTGTTTTATCTATGAAGAATGTGGCAAAATTGTCAGCTGTTAGTTGATGAAGGAGGAGGAGGGTTGAGAAGAGAGGAGAAGTTTTTGAAAAGCATGCGAGAGTCAGAAGAATTGATAATTTTGTTGTGATAGTAAGCCATTTTAGCAGTAGAGATATTAGCAGAGAAGAAAGAGAGGAGGGATTGATAAAGACCCAGGTCTGTCGGATCTTTCAATTTGTGCCACTTCCTCTCTGCACCCCTGAGTTTAGTACGATGTTCGCGGAGAATATCAGATAACCAGGGGGCAGAAGGTGTGGCGCGGGCTGGCCTGGAGGAAAGGGGGCAGAAGTTGTCCAAGCAACACACACACACACACACACACACACACACAACACACACACACACACACACACACACACACACACACACACACACACACACACACACACACACACACACACACACACACACACACACACACACACACACACACACCACACAACACACACACACACACACACACACAGGTAATCCAGAGGCAGGGTAAGCCAAAATACAGGGAACCAAGAAATGCTCAGAGATGCAGTGCAACAACATACAAAACTACTGTCATGATACAACCAGACACAGGTAGATCCAAACGCAGGGTGAGTTTATTAGAGGGTAGTCAGACAGGCAAGGGTCACAGACAGCAAACACAGCATAGGAGACAAGGCAATACTAAGGATCAGAAACCAGGCGAGAAGACAGAGGAAGGCGGCAGACGAGACGGAATCTGTTAAACAGGCAATTGGTCCAAAGGCAGGAAGCAAACAATCGAGGAACAGGTTCAGCAAGGGTTGAATACACAGACAGGAACAGACTAGACTAGGATAACAGGACAAGATAATACTAGGAAACGCTCGGAGATGTACACAACAGTAAAACAAGACTTCGCAATGGGTAATAGTGTGAGTGGGGTTTTAACCCTCTGGGGTCTGAGGTGTTTTTGGGGCACTTTAGGTGTTTTGACATGCCCTGACATTTGTGCTTATTTCAGCTACTTAAAACATACCATTTGCCAACATATAAATTTGCTGTATTCAGCACAAACTCTGCTACAATAATATGTGAGCAAAATGGATGTACATGTTTGCATTTTATAGAAAAAAATAATAATATGCGTGGTTAGTACGTTTTGGGGGAAAAAATGTCACCGCAATAAGGCCATTTAACACATATTGAATAGTTGTCCAAAATACTTTTGAGTTACTATTCTTGTAGGCTAGAATTTTTACTTCAAAATGAAGTGAAAATCATTCCGACCACGCTTTCACAAACATCAATATAACGATTTGAATTTCTTACATCAGTTTTTGGGTCAGCAGTGCTGTATGCGGGGCAGTGTGAATGATCATGAATATTAATGTGATTTACACCTGGGGAGACTAAAGACACTCCCCCAATGGCTAATGGCCCATCAAGGTGCTGTGAGGCAGCCTGAACTAAGAATGATTCACTGATGAATAAAAAGTTAAAAAGAACAGCATTTATTCAAAATAGAATTTACGTTCTTTCCTAAGAATGTAAAGACTTAAAGTCATTACTATCACTTAACACATCCTTTCAAAAAAACAAACATAAAAAGACCAAACTTGGTTTTTTTTATAAAAAAAAATATTTTTATTCAAAGAATCCTAAAAAAAACTACCACAGGTTTAAAAAAACTGTTTAACAACTGTTTCCAACATTGATTTAAAAAAAAATCATAGAATGATTTTTGAAGGCTAATGCAGCAGAGCACACACAATCAAAGAAACTGTATTATTATCATTATCAATCACAAATTGCCATGGATATCCATGCATCATATATATGTTACATGTGTGTATTTGGTTCAGTCCTGTTCCCAGTTTTCCCGCTCCTCGTTAGTGTTCAGTGTATTCACCTGTTTAGTTCATTTGCCCCAGCTGTGTCTTGTTTCCCTCTTCAATCCTCTGTGTATTTAAGTTCCTCTCTTGTCAGTGTTCAGTGTCGGTTATTGTTTGTGTAGACGTGATGTTACCCTTGAGTTTACTATTAAATACCTGGTTTCTCTAAATATCCTTCGTCGTGCACTTTCTATTACCTGGAAACGTAACAGAATAACCGACCTCTAAAGATGAACGGAAGACCCATGGAGTGTTGGGACCTCGCTGGACAGATCGTGGCGGTGGCTCAAAGTAGCCGCGATCTGTTTGCATATACAGAGGTGTTTTATGATCTCGCCATCACCAGCTCCCTGAATGATGAAGCGATCAAGGCCTGTTACCGGATAGGGGCAAAATTCGTGGATCCGAGGGAACTCCCAGATCTCTCCGGTCTGGACTGGAGAGAGGCGCTCTCCACCTGTCTCGAAAGCTTCATCCCTTGGCACGCCGTATCCCAACCAGATCTTCACGTCACGCTGACCATCAAACCAACTACCGGGTCAGTTTATGGCCATTCAGGACTGATTTCCTCCATGGCCGATTCCCCGCTGATGTCAGCACGTGCTGCCAAATGGGCCATCGTCCCAGAGTCTCGTCCCGCCGAGACCGTCCAGCCCGAGACTGTCTCTAAGCCCTCTTCACTGCTGGTTCCCTGCAGCCCTGCCGAGCCTGAGCTCCCCTGCAGCCCTGCCGAGCCTGAGCTCCCCTGCAGCCCTGCCGAGCCTGAGCTCCCCTGCAGCCCTGCCGAGCCTGAGCTCCCCTGCAGCCCTGCCGAGCCTGAGCCCGTCGCCTGCCCGCCAGAGCCTGAGCCCGTCGCCTGCCCGCCAGAGCCTGAGCCCGTCGCCTGCCCGCCAGAGCCTGAGCCCGTCGCCTGCCCGCCAGAGTCTGAGCCCACCGTACAGCCTTCTCCGCTGGCCCCGTCCAGCCCCACAGAGCCTTCTCTGCTGGTCCCGTCCAGCCCTCCCGAGCCTTCTCCGCTGGTCCCGTCCAGCCCCACAGAGCCTTCTCCGCTGGTCCCGTCCAGCCCCACAGAGCCTTCTCCGCTGGTCCGGTCCAGCCCCACAGAGCCTTCTCTGCTGGTCCCGTCCAGCCCTCCCGAGCCTTCTCCGCTGGTCCCGTCCAGCCCTCCCAAGCATGTCACTCTCCCCAAGAAAATTTCCACCCTGGCCACCCGAAGGGGCTTCTCCACCCTGGCCACCTGCACAACCTGCTCCGCCCTGGAGGCTTCCTGTTCCGGGAAAGCCATGCCCTCGTCAGCCTCCGGGGCGCCCACCCTCCCGCCCCTATTTGATGTTTATACGGCGTGGGGACACGCCTTTTTGGGAGGGGGCGTAATGTTACATGTGTGTATTTGGTTCAGTCCTGTTCCCAGTTTTCCCGCTCCTCGTTAGTGTTCAGTGTATTCACCTGTTTAGTTCATTTGCCCCAGCTGTGTCTTGTTTCCCTCTTAAATCCTCTGTGTATTTAAGTTCCTCTCTTGTCAGTGTTCAGTGTCGGTTATTGTTTGTGTAGACGTCATGTTACCCTTGAGTTTACTATTAAATACCTGGTTTCTCTAAATATCCTTCGTCGTGCACTTTCTTTTACCTGGAAACGTAACAATATATATATATAAGATAAATATAAATGAAAGTCAAAAGCACATTTTTAGTCATACCTTGCTCTAAGCAAATCAAATGTGAGTAAAATACATATAAACAAAGCAATTGTGAGCGATAAATAAACAAAAGTAAAGGCAGGTATCTCACAGTAAATGCTTATGCCCCGTTGATGCGGGCTCTAAGCAAATCAAATGTGAGCAAAATAACAAAAGTAAAGGCAGGTATCTCACAGTAAATGCTTATGCCCCGTTGATGCGGGCTCTAAGCAAATCAAATGACAAAATCAAAATCTCAATTATAAACAGGCACTTTCTATTTTTATATCGTGTGAACTTATCCTCGATAATATTCCTTATAAAAAAAAAAAACAATCGGATTGCTTTACGGATTGCTTTGATATCGCTACTTAGATCCAACTTTCCGAATCTCGGCTACTAGCCTTTAGCCCGCTAGCATTTCACGCGTGGCCTCGCGCCTATCGAGCGTCGTCTCATCTTACACCCGTTTCTCTGAAAGCTTCTCTGAAAGTACAGACACACGTTGATTGTGCTTAGAGCCCGCATCAACGGGGCATAAGCGCATGCGAGTGCGGTCTGTGTTTGTGTTTGGAGCTCCGTCGAATTGATTCATTAATCCTTGATTTTCTTCTTTACCACTCAATTATAAACAGGCACTTTCTATTTTTATATCATGTGAACTTATCCTCGATTCTATTCCTTATAAAAAAAAAAAAAAACAATCGGATTGCTTTACTGTTTACTGTTACTACTAATTTACTGTTCATCTGTTATAATGGCGAACATATCGGATGTGTGTCTAACGTTACCTCTGAGTGCAGGTGAGGACACATTCGAGCTGATTTCGGTACGATTGGAGCTGGAGTCGGTGGAGAAGCAGATTCGTGTTCTGCTGGAGAAGCAAGCCGAGCTGCGAGATCGGCGATCAGCGCTTGAAACATCACGCGCCGATGCTCACAAGTCAGTGGTTAGTAACTTTGTGACTTTGACTCCGACTTCGTCTACTCCGTGCGTTTCTCTGCCCAGGAGGACGCGATCATCTCTGCCTTCAATCACTCCTGCACCCTGGATCACGACACGAGCCAGGACCAGAGCAAGAACCTCTCCGCCCCTCCCGGTCTTCGAGATCTCCACCCGGAACCGCTTCTCCCCTCTTCGCGAGTCGGAACGCGACGACGCCGTGATCATCGGCACTTCCATGGTCCGCCATGTCCGTGCTACCTCGGGTAAAGGTAAGGTGCGCACTCACTGCTTTCCTGGTGCTCGTGTTCTTGATGTCGCTGCGCAGGTTCCCGAGATCCTGAACGGTGACGAGCGCGTCGGAGCTGTCGTGCTGCACGCGGGGACGAATGACATCAGGCTGCGGCAGACGGAGGTTCTGAAGAAGGACTACAGGAGCCTGATCGAGACGGTACGCAGCACATCGCCAAGAGCAACGATCGTCGTGTCTGGACCGCTTCCCACGTACCGACTTGGACAAGAAAAGTTCAGTAGATTATTTGCTTTAAATGAATGGTTAATGTCATGGTGTAATGAACAGAAACTGCTCTTTGTAAATAATTGGAATCTGTTTTGGGAGCGACCTAGGCTCTTCCGTCCTGATGGTCTGCACCCCAGCAGAGTCGGAGCGGCTGTTCTGTCGGACAACATCTCCAAGACGCTACACACCATCTGACTAATAAGTCAAAATCCAAATCATAGTCTTTGCTGTCCCAACTTAATTGATATAAGTACCAATGTAGAACATTATATAGAAACTGTGTCTATTCCTCGCTTAGTGAAGCCAAACAACAAATCTACTGTAAGATCTAGCAAGAATATTATTGTAATTAAACCAGAAAATCTAAATATCAGTGAACAAAAACAATTTCTAAAGCTAGGTCTTCTAAACATTAGATCGCTCACACCTAAGGCGGTTAAATGAAATGGTCACAGATAATAATTTCGATGTTCTGTGCCTTACTGAAACCTGGCTTAAACCAAATGATTATTTCGGTCTAAATGAGTCTACTCCACCAGGATACTGTTATAAGCATGAGCCCGTCTGATCGGTCGTGGCGGCGGTGTTGCAACAATCTATAGAGATATTCTTAATGTTACTCAGAAAACTTGTCATAGGTTTAATTCGTTTGAAGTACTTGTGCTAAATGTTACGCTCTTAGATGTAAGAAAGAAATCCTTATTATCTCTAGCCTTGGCTACCGTATATAGACCTCCAGGGCCATATGCTGATTTCCTAAAAGATTTTGCAGACTTTCTCTCAGACCTATTGGTCAATGTCGATAAAGCAATAATTATTGGCGACTTTAACATACACGTAGATAATACAAATGATGCGTTAGGGGCTGCGTTTACAGATCTATTAAACTCTTTTGGGGTGAAGCAAAACGTCAGTGGTCCCACTCATCATCTAAATCATACACTAGATTTAATTATATCATATGGAACCGATCCAACCGATATAGATATTATACCGCAAAGTGACGATCTCACTGATCATTACATGGTAACTTGCATAATACGCACTGCTGAAATTTGTCATGTTGCACCACGTTATAGACCAGGCAGAACAATCCTTCCAACCACTATAGATAGATTCTCAAATAGCTTACCTGATCTATCTCAGCTGCTCAGTAAACCCAAACAAACAGATGAACTAGAGGAAATGACTAGCAGTATGAGCAACATTTTCTCTAGTACACTAGATATTGTTGCACCAATTAGATTAAAAAAGGTTAGAGAGAAAACTAAAACACCATGGTACAACAGTGCTACGCATGCTATCAAGAGAGAAACTCGTAACTTAAAGCGTAAATGGAAACGAACTAATTTAGAGGTCTTCAGAATCGCGTGGAAAGACAGTATGTCACGTTATAAAAGGGCTCTAAAATCAGCCAGGGCTGAGCATATCCGCAAACTAATTGAAAATAACCAAAATAATCCAAGGTTTTTATTTAACACCGTGGCTAGACTAACAAATAATCAGACATCTCCAGAGCAAAATATTCCGTTACAATATAGTAGTAATGATTTTATGAATTACTTCAATGAGAAAATAGAAAGCATCCGAAACACTATTGTAAATGTACAATCCTCTATGGTGTCTTATGACTCAGCCTCAATTATGGCCCCTCTAGAACAACTAAACCGCTTTAGAACTATACGACAGTAAGAACTAAATAAACTTATCATTGCATCTAAACCAATAACATGTTTATTAGATCCAATACCCACTAAACTACTTAAAACAGTGTTACCTGTAGTGGAAGAGCCTCTTCTCAATATTATTAACTCGTCTTTATTTTTAGGTCATGTTCCAAAAATATTCAAGCTGGCAGTAATAAAACCTCTCATTAAGAAACCGCAATTAGATCCAAATAACCTAGCAAATTACAGACCCATCTCAAATCTTCCATTTATGTCTAAAATACTAGAAAAAATTGTGTCCGCTCAATTGTGCTCTTTCTTGCAAGAAAATGATATCTATGAAAAATTTCAGTCGGGATTCAGACCGCATCATAGCACAGAAACTGCGCTAGTTAAAATTACAAATGATTTACTCTTAGCCTCTGACCAAGGCTGTATCTCAATACTAGTTCTACTTGATCTTAGTGCTGCGTTCGACACTATAGATCATAAAATACTCTTAGATCGACTACAAAACTACACTGGTGTTCAGGGACAGGCATTAAGCTGGTTTAGATCGTACTTATCAGACCGTTACCATTTCGTCTGTTTAAATGGGGAAAAATCAAAGATAACATCAGTAGACTATGGAGTGCCGCAAGGATCTGTCCTAGGCCCTCTGCTATTCTCAATATATATGCTGCCACTTGGTAATATTATAAGAAAACAAGGAATTAATTTTCACTGTTATGCTGATGACACTCAATTATATATCTCATAACGACCAGATGAAAACACTAACTTATCTAACTTGACAGAGTGTCTAAAAGATATAAAATGCTGGATGACGTGTAATTTCCTGCTATTAAATTCAGATAAAACGGAGGTATTACTTATTGGTCCAAAAAACTACCCACAAAATCCCTTACAATACAACTTTAATTTAGAAGGATGTCCTGTTACTTTATCCACTACAGTAAAAGACCTGGGTGTTATGCTAGACCGCAACTTGACTTTCGAAAATCATATTTCATATGTTACAAGAACAGCCTTTTTCCACCTTAGAAACATTGCTAAGCTACGTAACATGCTATCTGTTTCAGATGCAGAAAAGTTAGTTCATGCATTCATGACCTCGAGACTAGATTACTGTAATGCTTTATTAGCTGGTTGTCCTGCATCCTCAATAAACAAGCTACAGTTAGTCCAAAATGCAGCCGCTAGAGTTCTTACTAGATCAAGAAAATATGATCATATAACACCAATTTTATCATCTCTACACTGGTTACCTATTAAGTTCCGTATCAATTACAAAGTATTACTACTGACTTATAAAGCTCTAAATGGTTTAGCTCCTGTGTATTTAACAGACCTTCTATCGCCATACAATCCATCGCGCTCTTTAAGATCACAAAATTCGAGGCTTCTGGTCATTCCTAGGATATCTAAGTCTACTAAAGGAGGGAGGGCGTTCTCACATTTATCTCCTAAACTCTGGAATAGCCTTCCTGATATTGTTCGAGACTCACACTCGCTGTCCCAGTTTAAAACTAGATTAAAGACGCATCTCTTTAACCAAGCATTCACTTAATGCTTACCTTTTATACTACTTCTGAATCAGTTCGAATGCATTAATATTATGAACATCAGCTATGCTAATTATTTCCCATCTGTCTTTCTGCTGTTATCTCGGGACGCTAGTCCCGAGGTAAATAGCGTTCGTCAGCTCCAGTTTGTATCCAGCCTCTCACGAAGACTTCAGATGTCCCAACACCTGTGGAGAGACGACTAAACGCCGGTGGAGAGACGACTAAACGCCTGTGGAGAGACGACTCGACGCCTGTGAAGAGACAACTAAACAACGGCGATATGTTATGCCTAAATTTATACATGATTAACTAACTGTATTTTTTCTTTGTCCATTGCTGAAATGCACTTTCTGTAAAGCTGCTTTGAGACAATGTGTATTGTGAAAATCGCTATACAAATAAACTTGAATTGAATTGAATTGAAATGTGAGCAAAATAACAAAAGTAAAGGCAGGTATTTCACAGTAAATGCTTATTTGAGCCCGTTGATGCGGGCTCTAAGCAAATCAAATGCTGCGTGTATAGTACCGGTGAAAAGTTTGGACACATGACTATTTTTAATATATATATAAAAAAAAATTAAGAGTAACACAGTCACACATCTTTGTGCCACTCTTGAAAACAGTTCCTGTTCAACCAGTAGCGTAGCCAGAAAATAGACTTTGGGTGTGCATCTGAAAAACTGGGTGTGCCACATTTATTGTCAGATTACTGTGCAAAATTATTAACCATAACTATGCTCCACATAACCATAAAACTAGGCTATATTAAAATATAACTATACATTACACTCAGGATCACCAACAACATAGTCATCACAACATTGTGCCTTACTGTCTATGCATAGTGCCTATGGAGATGCTGGGATCACAGCAGCTGATGTTTGCTGATTGGTTGGCAGTACGAATGTCGGCCGATATTTTCTAAACGAAAATAATTTAAAATTACAATTTAACCTTTTGAGCGTTATGGCACCATAGACTATATTGGACTTTTATTTCTGTGCCCTGAGAGTATGACTTAGAATGTTTAGTGATGTCACAGAATGGCCAGATTCAAACTGCTTTCGCGGTTGGGGTTTGCTGGCGCTGAGCCAGAGATGGACACGCTCAGCACTTAATATGCATTGTTTTCAGCCACATAATGTTTATTGTATGTTTCAGACATTAAAATACACATAAGCACTAGTAAAAAAATACAGTTAGTAAAAATACACTGATGTCTAGTATGGAAGCAGCAATAACAATCTATTTAGAGCAGGGCGATTTTTTTCCCTAAAAAAATCTGCGATTATTTTTTTTAATAAAAACTCGATTTACAATTCGATTCGATTTTTTTTAATCAAGTAGAATTTCTGTAACTCTGTGTGTTGAACTGATAATCATTCTTTTGTGTGTTAAACACAATCATTCTTTTGTGTGTTAAACACAATCTACTTAATACAGACAACTTCATTATAAAGAAAAACAACAAATCCAAAAAATATATGATCATAATCTATGACAAAAATTCTGTTATAAACTAGATTAGTGGATAATTCAGCAGTAAAATTTAGTCTAGAAAAATCCCAAGTGCACAATAATTGTATAAAATGTGAACATTTAGTGAAAAAAACATTTAGTGGGTATACTTAATCTGGTAAAACGTTACATGTTGCTCTTTGGTCAATTATTATATAGCCTACTATAAAATTGAGATATGTTTTAAATGTATAGCACAGCTGTTTAATGAGGCAGCAACATATGATAGATAGGACAGAGCAAGAAAGGCTATTAATAACCGTTCATTGCGCAAAAGTATTATGATATGAAAGACTCCAATACATCGCGGCACAAAGCGCTTATGCGCATCCCGAGCGCTGAATGATGCGCTTGAAGCAACACAGAGTCACAGCGCGTCGACTCCGCATTGAAAAGTTCAAGGCACAGAAAGGAAAGGCATATCGATACGTAGTGTATTATACAGTATCTATCTATGCAATAGTTTTATTGAGCCTTTTCTTTTAACATTTTAAAAGAGTTTTAAATTTCAGTTACTGTGCGCATGAAGAACAATTATAGTGCTCTGACACTAGTGTTGTGATCTAAAATGTAGGCTGAAGAGGGGGAGAAAAAGAAATCTAAAAAATCGATTTTTTGAAAATATAAATCGATTTGACCTACCATCTTGATTTTTAAATCAAATCGATTTTTTCCCCCAGCCCTAAATCTATTCAAAATGTAATTTGCCGATCTGTTTTATTTATATATCAGACACATATAGCTGCTAGCGGAACTATAAAGTTGACTCTATTCTTCTCTCAGTTCAACGGCCACTTTCTTTCATATATTTCGGGAGAAACTGACAATTTCAGGTGCTCCAGCTGACATGACTCTCTAAACTGCGGCGCTCATCTTGTTATATAGATTATAGATCAATATCATTTATTTTTTAAAGGGGTCATATAATGCCATTTTTGTACAAGCTAATATGATTATTTAGGGTCTAAATTAAAAGTTTGTAATATACTTTAATTAAAAATTCTCATTAGTATTGTAAGAAAACACTTATTTTACCTGGTCAAAAACAGCTCTGTTGTCAGCACGCCGTTTAAGTGCATATGCCTTTAAATGATAATGAGCTTTGCTCACCCCACCCCTCTGTTCTGTGCGTACACCGTTTGTAACACAATAACACAAAAAGCATAACGCGATTGAGAACGTCGTACATAGAAAACATGCCATAATGTTCCCTGAGTGTAAACCACATTCATCGTGAAGCTAGCGATTTGCAAAGATTAATATAAATATGAATATAAAGGTTAATAAAACGCTACACTCACTTCAGTTCTTCTGGACGTGCAGGAACCTATGGCAGGAACACGAATAGTTGGTACCGATTCCTTTTTCAGGAGCAGCTTCTTAGCAAAACCAGCTTTATACTCCTCGTTTATAAAGCAGTCTGGTGTGTGAAATGATTCGCAAACATGAAAGCATTGACGTCGATCGTGGCTAATAATATTCCCTTCGAAAACAAACTCAGCCACTCTGCGTCTTCAGCGGTTCGGATTTAGGAACATTAATGACTGCTGTTGTAATGGAGACTATATTATGTTCTGGTGGAAAATGAGCAGTCACAAGACGTCCGGTCAGAGACGTATATCTCTTTAATGGTAATTTGCAGCCACTTTCAAACAGTAGTGGTTCTAAATGAAAGAGAAATAACAATATTTAAATTATAATATATTCAAGATAACATGTTTCAGATATGGTTATATGCACAGAAGAACGTAAGCCTTGTAGTACTATGTTATCCAATCATTGGAACATCTAGAGTCATCAATTCAGGCTGATAGCACTCACAAACTACTTCTATTATGGATATTATGCATGCAATGACTCAATATTTCTCAAATATACAAAATATAATCAAGTAACATTAGGACCGAGTCAAACTACACAGATCAAATAGCGTCACGTTCACAGACACGTGATCTCAATCAAAACGATCGTCCAGAGATGATATAATCATCATATATCCTTATTCTATCATAAATAATCCTATATACATACTCCACGTTACTTAGAAATTGAGATTAGAATGACCACAGATAGATATTGAACTCCCTTTCACATGTATTTACCTCAGATAATACACACGATGCAATAAACAAATGCGTGCGTCGTAACATCAAAAGATATCAAATTATAGATTTAACATCAACATAATAATACTTGAAATACAGCTCGTAAGAGATTTTCAATAACTGAACAAAGATTACTCACTGGTATATGCACGCACTCTGTGGAAACAATCTAACAAGCAGCATATCTCCATCAAACTTCTTCTGTGTATGTGCAATAGACCACGCCCCAGTAGCTAGACTGTTCCGTTAATGCACGTCTTCTATATCTTAACTTAATATGTATTTAGCCACAAGAGGGCACTAGAGTCTCTTTTATAACTATAATACAGATTGGAGAGCCTTTTTAACAGCCGCCCCCACATTTCCTCTGTAAATGTGTACCCTGGAAAAGGCAATCTCAGTTTGGGCATAGTTCTAAGGCGTAATCAGTCTGGCAGATTAGGGAGGCTGATCAGACGGGAAATTGGGCGGAGGTAGGTTTTGTTCTTTACTTCAACCTCAGCCACCCTGACTCTACCATCTTCTCCAGGGAGAACTTTCGTAACTTTCCCAACTGGCCACAGAGCCCGAGGGAGCTGTTGGTCAACTATCATGACAATAGTTCCAGGTGTTAAGTTTCCTGAATCTCTTTGCCATTTTTGGCGTGACTGAAGTCCTGGCAGGTAATTGCGGATAAAATGTTTCCAGAAATGATCCGCCATAATCTGACTATGCCTCCAGCGTCTTCTACTCAAAATCTCTGATTGTGGATACACCACTTGAGGTAGGGATGAGTCCAGCCGCCCCATAAGCAGCATATTAGGAGTGATTGGGTCTAAGTCCGCTACATCAGACGAAGTATAACCGAGGGGTTTAGAGTTGAGGATGCCCTCAATCTCAACAAGTACAGTTCGTAGAACTTCCTCGGTTACAATCTGATCCCCTATAGTAGCGCAAAGGGCAGTTTTAAGGGACCGGATTTCCCTTTCCCAACAGCCTCCAAAGTGTGGAGCACCAGGGGGATTGAACTGGAATCTAATCGTTTGGCTGGCTAGCTGCTCTTTTAGTGTTGGGTGAAGTGCTGCAAAAGCTTCTTGTAACTCTCGATCACCTCCCCGAAAATTCGTCCCCTGATCTGAGATGATTTCAAATGGCTTCCCCCTACGGGAGATGAATCGTCTCAAGGCCATTAAGAATGAGTCAGTGTCGATGTTGCTGAGGAGGTCTAAATACACCGCTCGGGTTGTCAGACACTTAAATATAAGCCCCCATCGTTTCTCATTTCTGCGTCCAATTTTAACAAGGTAGGGTCCAAAACAATCTACCCCTGTTGAGTAGTAGGCTGGTTGCAATAATCGCAGTCGTGATGGGGGAAGGTCAGCCATCTTCTGCGTGCTTGGCTTACCTCTCCATGTTTTACAGCCTAAACAAGCTCTTTGATGTTGACGAATTACTTCCCTGCCCTTCAAGATCCAGTATCTGCGTCGCACTTCTGCAAATACACGTTCAGCTCCTGGATGGTGCAGTTTTGCATCAAAATCTTGAATGATCAACTTGGTCAGGGGATGTCTAGAGTCAAGAACTATGGGGTGAATTGCAAATTCATCTAGTTGTTCTGTCCTTCTGAGGCGCCCACCAACCCTAATGAGCTGCATAGTACTATCATATTCCGGAGCGAGGCACAGGAGACGGCTACTCGTGGGTAAAGGTTTACCTGACTTGAGATGGCTAACTTCCACAGGGAAACTTTGGCTCTGTGCCAGGCGGAGGAGAGCTAGTTCAGCTTCTTGATATTCATCTGCTGTCAGAACATCATGATCCGAGGCCGCCCCCTGCAATACCTGGGCAGTAGATTTGAGCAATTCATCATAGGACTGGAATTGACCACTATCAGGCAACGCTGGATGTTTGTCTGGAACAGTAAACCCGCAAAAGGTAGCTCGTTTCACCTCCTCATCCTCACTCTGTAGGTGGAGAAGTGGACTCTTAGGCCACTGATCTGTGTGCAGAAGGAGAAATGGTGGGCCCTGGTTCCACCGGCCTGGATTGGACAACTCGGCCAGAGTTTTGCCACGTGTGATGTCATCTGCTGGATTTGTTTTGGTATCTACATAATGCCAGGCCCCTGGGTCAGTCAATTCCTGTATCTCCGCTACTCTTGTTCCAACAAAAACCTTAAATCTACATGAGTCAGCTTGGATCCAGGTTAGCACAGTAGTTGAATCAGACCAGAGCATGACATTCTGAATTGGAATGGTAAGCTCTGACATCAGAAGCTTAGCCAGCTGAGCTCCAGTTAAGGCAGCACACAGCTCCAAACGAGGAATTGACTGACGCTTTTTGGGGGAAACTCTTGAACGGGCTGTCAGGAAAGCTACTTCTATGTCTCCTTGAGGACTCTGTGTCCGTAGATAGGCTACAGAGCCGTAGGCTTGCTCCGAGGCATCACAAAAGATATGGATCTCTCTCAGACATTGGGTCTTGTCTAACTCTGCAGTGACATAACACCTGGGGAGTGAGATAAGTTGAAGGTCTGGCAACTCCAATTCCCATGCCTGCCAGGCGTGGAGTAACTCACTTGGTAGTTGGGGATCATCCCATTCCCTCTTCTTGTCCCACAGGCGCTGAACTAATATTTTAGCTCGTGTAATGTAAGGGACAATGTAACCCAATGGGTCATATTGGCTGGCTAAGACCTTGTAAATGTTGCGCATTGTGGGTACTGAGTAGTCAATGGGACGGTACTTGTATGACAGCGTATCTGATATACAGTGCCAGTGTAGACCAAGCGTGGATTCTTTAGCATCCGGTTGACCTTGTGTCAGCCACAATGCAATGCTGGTGGACCTAGCATGACATGGGACATGGCTCAGAACATTAGGGAAGTTACTAGCCCACTGTCTTAAATCAAACCCACCTGTTGCTAAGAGGTTTCGTAACTTTGTCACCATTGACTCTGCTTCTTCCTTGGAACTGAAACTTTGGAGGAAGTTGTCCACATAGAAGGATTTCTCAATGCTTTCACGGACATCTTCTCCTGGTTGACTATGATCCATGATGTGTTTCTGTAATGCAAATGTTGCACAACATGGACTGCATGTCGTCCCAAAGGGAAGGACTTGCCACTCATAGACTTGGGGAAGCTCTTCTCTCTTGAGATCTCTCCACAGGAAGCGTACCAGAGGTCGATCCTCCGGCAATAGACGCACCTGATGAAACATACCCCTGATGTCACTGCTTAAAGCCACGGTGTGCTCACGGAACCTTAGCAGAACGGACATCAGGGTGGGGCCTAATGTAGGACCTGGAAGTAGCAGTTGGTTCAGGTTCTTCCCTCTGTGCTGAAAGGAACAGTTGAAAACGACTCTGTTCTTTCCATTGTGCTGAGTCATATGGTGGGGGATATACCATGATTCAGTTGTCTGTTCCACCTGTTCTGGAGATATCACTGAAGCATATCCTTCCTCCTCCAACCTTTTCATCTCGGCCCTGTAAGATGCTGCTTGAGTTGGATCTTTGGCTAACCTTCTTTCTATTCCTCTGAGACAAGGCAGGGTACTCTCCTTTGGGGCTTGCAGTATAGGCATGTTCTTCACTCGAAGCAATGGAGTGGCGTATCGAGCAACTCCATCTACCATAACTCTAGTCGTCTTTGACTCGAGTAAAGCAATGGCCTCTTGATCTTGCTTGGATCGAATGATGAGTTTCTCGCTGCGATACGGGAGCACATCTAATTGCCATAATCTCTCCACTTGATTATACAGGTCGGTAGGGGAAAAGGAAGTAGAAGTGAAGAGACATTGTTGTTCGGAGAGGCAATGCTTAATTTCTTGAGTGGGACCCTGCAGTGTCCAACCCAGACGGGTCCTGATGGCAGCAGGTCCGTTTGGAGGGCCTAGACGAACTGGTTCAACTGGTGTAATGAGGTGTGGATAGTCAGAACCTATGAGGAGGAGTGGCTGTACGGAATCAACCTGTTGCAGCGGTAATCCCTGTAGATGCCGATACTTGCTCTGTAACTCACTGACTGGATGGGTATGTTCAGCCAGTCCGAGTGGTTCAGCAGTAAAAGCCTTATGTATCTTGAAAGTAATCTCAGGTTGGAAGACAGGTGATACTGTAAAAGCCACAGTAGCCCCTTGTAGATTGTGGCGGTCTTGACGTACTGTACGTAACACCAGTTCTTCGGGCTGACCTGTCAACTTAAGCTGTTGAACTGCAGAGTGAAGGAGTATTGTACGTTCGGAACCATCATCTAGTATGGCGTAAGTTTCCAAGCAATGATTGCCATTCCTTAAGAGCACCTTACAAAGCTTTAACAAAACTTGACGACTGCCAGCGGGTCGATCTAAGTACAAGGTCTCTGTGGTGGTGTTCACTAGGCAGCTCTCAGAGGATCCAGGATCAGGAGAGTCATTGGTCTTTGTGGTGGGCCGATTATTAACCTCATGGAGGACAAACAAGTGTCTGCCATTACAGATCTTGCAAAGCGTTCTGAGATTACATTTTGCCGCTTGGTGCCCTCTCCCACAACGCCAACATCGATTGTTGGTTTGAATCCATTTCACTTTCTTATCTCTGTTCAACTGACTGAAACTAGAACAGCCGTTCAAGTAGTGATCATGTCCATCACAATATGGACAGAAGATGTTTCTCTCCCTGGACTTAGACTCAGTATCATTCATTGGCATGGCTCTTGAGACAGTGCATTTCTCTGTACCAAGGAATATACTTGTTGGATTTGTCTGACGTTTCAAATCCTTACTTTGTCCCTTTCTGCTCATGGCTACTGGCTTATTCGTGGAAAGAGAGAACCTGGAATTATCTTCTTGGACCTGCAGCTCGAACTCTAGCCAGGCTGAGAAATCCAGTAATGTAGGAATAGATACTCTGTGGGGATAGATAAACCTTCTGAAGCTTGTCTGCAGATCATGTGGAAGTTTACACAATAACCTTGTTACGTGGGATCCGCACTCCAATTCAACATATCCCTTCTTGCCCAGCTGTTGAAGCATACTGACTAATGAGCGAACTCTTAATGCAAACATCCTGAAAGCTTTCACATCTCCACTGCTGATGTTCGGGGCATCCATAAGTTCTGCTATTCTCTGAAGGGCCAGCTGGTGGGGTTGTCCATACTGCTGATTAAGTGCTTCCATAGTATCTGTGAAGGGATACAATGAGTTGCTGTAGGAATCTGCTATAAGCAGAGCTTCTTCCAATTTTAAGTGGTCGAGGAGTATCTGAAACTTGAATCTCTCAGTGGCATCAGCTGGTAGAATATTCTCCAATGCGATTCGTAACCGAGAAAACTCTCTTGGGTCTGGCTTTACAAAGTTTGGGATAGTGGGAGCTGGTCCACGGTAAGTGCTCTCTTGGTTGCGAGGGATACGTTGCTCTGTGTGACGATTGACACCTATGTTGTCATCTGTTCTGCTGTAGTGTGAGGGTCTCTGGGGGGAAGACTGTCGAGGTGAGATAGGACTGGAATAGGTCTGCTGGGAAGTCATCTCAAGCCTTTTAAGCCTCTGATCTAAGTCGGAAAGGAAGTCATGTCTGACCTGATCATCTGCACCATCACTCACTTTGTTAAGCAGCTTTGATCGAGGTAAGGGTACAGGCCTAGCTTCTTTGGCTCTTTGTGGGGGATGAAGACGAGGCTGTGGTATTGGTGAGGACATACCTGTGAAATGATGACTGGGCTGGTTACTTGCTACTAGCTGTTTCATCTGTGCTTCAAGAGCCTCATTCCTTTTTTCCAACAGTCTCATCTGTTCATTTGCAAAATGCCGCAGTTCATCATTTTCTTTCTTAAGCTGCTGAAACTCTGCTAAGGCCACCGATGACAAATCAGAATGTGGAGAGGAGATTTTTTGCCGCTGTTCATCTTCCCCGATAGAGCTCCATTCTATTAGCTGCCCATGCTGAGAACTTGGTCTCTGTTCATGGTAGGTGGCAGCTATATTGAGTGAAGCTGCCCTGGTGGATCAGAATCTTCACTCAGTTCAGGAGAAGAATTGTCTGCTCTGTCCCGTGACTGTGGTCTTGGGTGGTATCTGGTGACCTCAAAGTCAGATAGATAACTAGGTAGACGCACTGATCGCCTGGGTCTGACAATGGGCTCAGGAGATTCAGGTCTGCTGTCAGGATCACGCTGATACATCTTAATTGTGACAGCTCCTCAATCCGGCTCGAAGGACCATTTGTATTGGAGACTATATTATGTTCTGGTGGAAAATGAGCAGTCACAAGACGTCCGGTCAGAGACGTATATCTCTTTAATGGTAATTTGCAGCCACTTTCAAACAGTAGTGGTTCTAAATGAAAGAGAAATAACAATATTTAAATTATAATATATTCAAGATAACATGTTTCAGATATGGTTATATGCACAGAAGAACGTAAGCCTTGTAGTACTATGTTATCCAATCATTGGAACATCTAGAGTCATCAATTCAGGCTGATAGCACTCACAAACTACTTCTATTATGGATATTATGCATGCAATGACTCAATATTTCTCAAATATACAAAATATAATCAAGTAACATTAGGACCGAGTCAAACTACACAGATCAAATAGCGTCACGTTCACAGACACGTGATCTCAATCAAAACGATCGTCCAGAGATGATATAATCATCATATATCCTTATTCTATCATAAATAATCCTATATACATACTCCACGTTACTTAGAAATTGAGATTAGAATGACCACAGATAGATATTGAACTCCCTTTCACATGTATTTACCTCAGATAATACACACGATGCAATAAACAAATGCGTGCGTCGTAACATCAAAAGATATCAAATTATAGATTTAACATCAACATAATAATACTTGAAATACAGCTCGTAAGAGATTTTCAATAACTGAACAAAGATTACTCACTGGTATATGCACGCACTCTGTGGAAACAATCTAACAAGCAGCATATCTCCATCAAACTTCTTCTGTGTATGTGCAATAGACCACGCCCCAGTAGCTAGACTGTTCCGTTAATGCACGTCTTCTATATCTTAACTTAATATGTATTTAGCCACAAGAGGGCACTAGAGTCTCTTTTATAACTATAATACAGATTGGAGAGCCTTTTTAACAGCTGTGTTCCTTATTGCACCAACACCACTTCCCTTAGTATAGAGTCCATTCTGCTCATAGACTGTGCTGCTCCAGCGTACTTTTCAGCGCGACACCGGTCCGCGCGCGCATGATTGACAGCTGGCTCACGAACGAGGGCGGGTTCTGTGTTGAAACGCTACTGTCAATCAACGATCGTGGGAGGGGCGTGCGAGCCTGTGACGTCACAGGCTCGAACGGCTCGATTTGAAGCAGGGGAAAACATATAAGGAGATTAAAACAAAATCACTGGATAGATTTTTATCATTATATGACGGTTGTGTGCAGGCACTGCCAACACACATTTCAGTACAATCAGCTTGTAAAAGTGCATGTACCATTATATGACCCCTTTAAACGAAGAATTGAAATATCAGACACGGCACACGGTAAAGGAAATAAAAGCGAATAGCTCTGTCAGTTATTGTGGCTGCGGTGTGTCACGTGACAATCATGACACGTCGCCATGGAAACAAGGTCAGTTAAAATTTGTTTAACTTACGCCTGAAAGTGTTGATTTTAAAAACAATATTTTAAGTAATCAACAATAGCCCAAGTTTAGTAAAACATTTTTTTATTAAGACTATAAAAAAAATAATTCTGCATCCATTATTAGGTGTGCCAGCTGCCACTTTGGGTGGCACCGGCACACCCTGGCACACCCGTGGCTACGCCAGTGTGTTCAACTGAAGACATAAGTGAACATTGCATGCCTGGCATTTCCATGGTGTTAATTGCTTTTTACCACGCACTGCTTTGCAATGCACACATGTGCGGCGACTAAGTGTGGCAACATCCCTGCCTTCTTATGTCAGCTCAGCTCCTGGAACCGGTACATGGTCACTATTGGTCCGTTTTGGTGCCGTTTTCTGTGACACACCACAGAGCTCTGTGATAAGTTGCTCCATAAACTCTTTATGGGACACGTTACCATGTAGCTCTTTGTGCACAATGAAAGAGTTGGTGGAAGCAATGTCCAAGAAGTGTAGAAAAATCTTCCTGTACCACTTCATGGTTTTGTGCTGTGTTGTGTAGTACTGTAACAGCTGATCAGACAGGTCAACACCACCCATATGTTTGTTGTATGCAGTCACAGGTGCAGGACATGGAAATGTCATTGTCCTCCATGTCTCTTGTGTTTTCACCCTCCTCTGTGCAGTGTCTCCCGTATAAGCAGGATGGATGGTAGAACAGACAGATACCTCTCGTGTGTCCATCCACTTCACAAATACAAGAAGTCCATCCCGAATCCACCTGATGGATCCCCTGGCAGATTTTCTAGAGAGGGAATTAGCTGCATTCCGAGGCCAGTCCTTCCTGTGGTCCCTGTAAGTCCCACATGCACCAAACTTCACTGCAAACATGTCTTTTAGGAGCTTTGGACTTGTATAAAAATTGTCCATGTACACATGGTACCGAGAACCCAAAAGTGTGTGGTCCAAAAGAGATGTTACAGCATCATATGTCAGTATATGGCCTGTGGGAAAGTTGTTCTTTGATTTAGCGGTGTGCAGCACTGGCGCCTCCCAAGGGTGTGTTAGCTTACCTCTCCTGTTTACATTGTATACTAATGATTGTATTAGCTCTGAGCCAAACCAATATATAGTAAAATTCTCAGATGATACTGTCCTTCTCAGTTTGCTTACTAAAGAAAGCAACATGAACATCCACCAAGTTGCTGTGGACAAGTTTGTCAATTGGTGTGATTCACATCAACTTTATATCAACACAAGCAAAACTGTGGAAATGTTGGTAGACCCCAAATCAGTTGGAGATCAGAGCCCTGTGACAATCCATGGTCATGACATAAGGCGGGTGACATCCTTTAAATACCTAGGAGTGTCTAGTGATAATGATCTAAGCTGGCGCACACGTTACAGATGTCTGTACCAGAACTCATCAGCGCCTCTATTTTTTGCGCAGACTTAGAGTGTTTGGGGTCTGTAAAAATATTATGCTAATCTTTTATAGAGCAACAATAGAGTCCATTCTTCGGCATGGTATCACCAGCTGGTTTGGAAATTTGACAGTCAAATCAAAAACTCAGATTTTTAATCTGGTCAAGACGGCAGGTAAAATTATGGGTACACCGGCACCGCTCAACCCGCAGGAGCTTTTTGACCAGACAATGATCAGGCAGGCTAAAATCATTATATCTGACAACTCTCATGTGTTGTTCTCAGAGTTTGAGCTATTGAGCTCAGGAAAGAGGTACAGGGTTCCTCTGTGCAAATACAATAGGTATAAGCGCTCATTTGTTCCTCTCTCAATTAAGCTCATAAATGATCAGCGATGAATGTGTGACCATGAATTTATTAATTCAAGATTCAAGATTCAAGATTCAAGATTCCTTTATTGTCATACCACAGTACACTGTAGTACGAAATTACGTGCAAAGTTCACTGCTTGAAAATACAGCACAGAAACAATCAAAAACACCGTAGAGCCACATAATAAATAAAAATGTCTGTATGGGTATGCAGAGCATGTAAAATAATAAATATAAATATACAACATCTTAAAACTAGTAAATATATGTATCTATATATATACAGTTGAAAGTATAAATATCCACATTTAAAATAATGCATTTGAGCATAAAGTGCGGTCAGAACAGATAATTATGTACATGTCGTCTTAGTAGGTTTTTGTGTTCAATAGTCTGACAGCAGTGGGGAAGAAGCTAGTTTTGAACCTTGCAGTCCTTGTTCTCAGACTGCGATACCTCCTACCAGAGGGGAGGTGGGAAAACAGTTTATGGCCAGGATGAGTGGAGTCCTTGATGCCCTTTGCTCTTGACAGGCATCTTTTCTGGGCCAGCTCCTGAATGGTCGACAGAGTAGTCCCAATAATCTGCTCAGCCATCCTCACCACTCTGCTCAGCGCCTTTCTCTCTGAAGCTTTACAGTTCTCAAACCAAAGAGAGATGTTGCTGGTCAGAACACTTTCGATGGTGCCCCTGTAGAAAGTGGTCAGGATGGATGGACTGAAATGGGCCCTCTTCAGCCGCCGCAGGAAGTGCAGACGCTGGTGTGCCTTTTTGATGAGGGAGGAAGTGTGCAGATTCCAGGACAGGTTGTCAGCTACGTGAACCCCCAGGAACTTTGTGTTTTTTACAATCTCCACAGCAGACCCATTGATGTGGATCGGGGCATACACAGGCTGATTTCTCCTGAAGTCAAACACCATCTCCTTAGTTTTATCGACATTCAGGACTAAGTTGTTAGTCCTGCACCAGTCTGTAAAGAGTCTCACCTCCTCCCTATATGCTCTCTCATCTCCGTCCTGGATAAGACCCACCACTGTCGTGTCGTCTGCATACTTTATGATGTGATTGGTGCTGGACTTTGCACAACAGTCATGAGTCATCAGTGTGAAGAGAAGAGGGCTGAGAACACTTCCCTGCGGGGAGCCAGTGCTCAGTGAGATGATGGTAGATGTGTTTTTGCCTACTCGCACAAACTGAGGCCTGTCTGTGAGAAAATCCAATATCCAGTTACACAGAGGAGAACTTATGCCCAGTGCGTCTGAACCCAGCTTGTTGACCAGATGCTGGGGGATTATGGTATTGAATGCGGAGCTGAAATCAACCAACAGCATTCGCACAAGAGAGTTCTTATTCTCCAGATGTTCCAGGCTAAAGTGTAGTGTAGTGGATATGGCATCCCCAGTAGAGCGGTTTGGGCGGTAGGCAAACTGGAATGGGTCCAGTGAAGGGGGGAGGGCAGATGAGATATGGTCCTTTACTAGTCTCTCAAAGCACTTCATTATTATGGAAGTGAGTGCTACGGGCCGGTAGTCATTCAGAGTATTGATAATGTGTTTTTTTGGAACAGGGATGATGGCTGAGGTTTTATAGCATATAGTTTTATAAGGCACAACAGCTTGACTCAGGGAGATGTTGAATATGTCCGTGAGGACATGAGACAGTTGGACTGCACACTCCCTAAGCAAGCAGCCCGGTATCATGTCTGGACCAGCAGCTTTCCGCGGGTCGATTTTCTTCAGCACCCGCTGGACATCTGCTGGATCCAGTCTGAGCACCTGGTCTCCTTCCTGTGGGGTAGTTTTCCTCGCTGGTGTTGTATTCTGTGCTTCAAACCTACCGAAGTAATTGTTAAGGTTGTTAAGGAAATCTATACTGTCGTCACAGTACTGAGGAGCAGTCCTATAGTCCGTGACAGCCTGTATTCCCTGCCACAGTTTCCTGGTATCTCTGTGGTCATTGAAGTGACCCTGGATTTTTTGTCCATGTGCCCTCTTTGCCAATCTGATTGCTTTGTTCAGATTGGCTCTTGCAGACCTGAGAGCAGTGACATCCCTAGATTTGAAGGCAGAGTTCCGGGCCTTGAGCAGGGCTCGGACCTCTGTTGTCATCCATGGTTTCTGGTTCGCCCGGACTGTAATGTTTTTTGTGACACATACATCATCCATGCACTTGAGTATGTATCCTGATACAACATCAGCATACTCCTCGATGTCTGTAGTATGGCTTTTAGTGGCAGCATCTCTGAAGACAGACCAGTCAGTGCATTCAAAGCCGTCCTGCAGAGCTGTACTGTAAAAAATTTCCGTAAAAAAACGGTAGATTGAACCATATAAATTTGAAGGAATTTTCCGTATTTGTCTTTTACAGGTCATTTACCCGTATTTTGAATTACGCGTTGCATTGTGGGAACAAGAACCTGGCGCCGCGAAAAGTGAAAAGACGCAACCGCCATTACACACGCAGATGACCGCAGCCAAAGTTGCTTATTAAAGTCGGATTTCGGGTGTGTGGAAGCCATTCTGACACTTCTGTGGTAAAATACGAAATTTATGTTTTGCTAAATGTCAAATAAGCTATTGACGTAACGTTATTTAGTTGCCATCTGGCATGTTAGGCAAATGAATGTCGGAGCCGTCGCGTTTGTCATTTTATGCATATCGTCACACATTAAAATATTTAGTTTACACTCGTGGAGGTTCCCTGATATATGTGTTATATTGTGCCCTCGTTGTAATTTGGTTTAATTACTTTTATTTGTCGAAAATGCGGTTTATTTCTTGACGAGCGCATCCGTTAACCAGCTGTGATTAAATGCAGTAGCAGCTAACGTTACTAACGTTAGTTTTTTTCGGAGCAATTTAATGCCTTCAAACAAAAGCTACCAGAGGAATCGTCAAGAAAAGTAAAGGCCATTAAGACTTGCTTGATTTAAAAGGCATGAAGATACAACGTGAAGATGCTGTGTGTGAAGATGAAGTAACTGTTACAGCTGGATCATGGAAAACACCACCAGTTTTTCTGCCAAATGAGGTAAGTTAACGTTGTTTGCGTTAGACTTTTTTTTTGTTTTAGACGACACACACAAACACACTCACGCGCGCGCGCGCGCGACTTTAAACCACAAATAATGACCACGAAATATTAATTTACGTTTTACATGACTGCTGTCTACTCTTCTGCCTGTAACGTTAGTCATTCTTAAACGTTACCATATCCCTCCTCAGTTTGTTTCATTCATAGTTTTTCTGTTGTTTTCTTATCTATTGATAGGACATTGCTGTTGTAGTTTGCATACCAAGCACCACCTGCATGCTGCTTATGGGTTTGTATTTTGTTTTATTACCATTTTTTTATTATTAATTACTACGAGTGTTCAATACGGGCAACACACATTCAAATTTAAAGTCTGAGGAAAAGTGTTGATAGAAAAAGGTGGTTGCTGAATACCCCCTTCAAAGATGTGTATGCTTACATGATCAGTAGAAATACAAATTGTATAGTGACGATTTAAACAACTATGTTTAAAGGGATAGTTCACTTTAAAATGAAAATTCTGTCATCATTTACTCACCCTCAATTTGTTTCAAACCTGTATGAGTTTCTTTCTTCTGCTGAACACAAAGATATTTTGAAGAATGTCAGTAACCAAACCATTAACTGAAGCCATTGACTTCCATAGTATTTTTTTTTTCCTACTATGGAAGTCAATGGCTCCAGTTAACGGTTTGGTTACTGACATTCTTCAAAATATCTTCCTTTGTGTTCAGCAGAAGAAAGAAATTCATACAGGTTTGAAACAACTTGAGGGTGAGTAAATAATGAAAGAATTTTAATTTTAAAGTGAACTACCCATTTAAAGCAGTTTTCTGAAGTGATCGTGTAATGTAATATCTTTATGATTGTAATATCATTTTGTAATATCTTTTTTGTTTAAGGTGGTGGACAATCAGGATTGCTGTCATTCAAGAAGTTATTATTGACCACATCTCTACCCCATTGAGGCAGTGAGCTACAAAATACCTGAAGAAAATGGCACTTATCCTGGAGTTCATATAAAGGTAAGCAACACATTTTTAATTAAATGATTTATAGATTGTTATTGTGTTTCTGTTTATTTAGTTGAAAATAATTAAACATATTATAATGTATAGTTGAGCAGACAAGCTAACATGACATGCAATTGGAGTCCACTGAAAACAAAAGTCTTAGCATTGTATATATGTCAGGGTTGGTGTGCAGGTGACCGAAGACGAGGACACGGAATTCCAAAGACAATAGTTTTAATAACAAAAATGAAAACTTCCAAACTCAAACAAGAACAAAACTCCAGGAAATCAGGAAACACACAACCATACAAAGACGACGATCGACAAACACATGGAATGATTGAATAATTAACAGAACACAGGTGATGAAACTGAACACAAACGAGGAGCGGGAAAACTTAACAGGGCTAAACCAAAAACCACAAAGACAGGGGAAACCAAGATCACAAAAACAGAACTCAAATACATTGGATTGTTACAGTACCTCCCCCTCCCCGAAGGCGCGATCTCGCGCCGTATAACATCCAAAGGGGTGGGAGGGTGGGCGCCCTGGAGGCTGACGAGGGCATAGTGCAGGTCCAGGAAGCCTCCAGGGCGGAGCAGGCTGTGGGCGTGGCCATGGCGGAGCAAGCTGTGGGCGTGGCCAGGGCGGAGCAAGCTGTGGGCGTGGCCAGGGCGGAGCAGGCTGTGGGCGTGGCCAGGGCGGAGCAGGCTGTGGGCGTGGCCACGACGGTGCAGGCTGCGGGCGTGGCCAGGGCGGAGCAGACTGTGGACGTGGCCAGGGCGGAGCAGACTGTGGGCGTAGCCAGGGCAGAGCAGACTGTGGGCGTAGCCAGGGCGGAGCAGGCTGCGGGCGTGACCACGGCGGTGAGACCCCTTCAGGTGGCCGTGGCGGTGAGACCCCTTCGGGCGGCCGTGGCGGTGAGACCCCTTCGGGCGGCCATGGCGGTGAGACCCCTTCGGGCGGCCATGGCGGTGAGACCCCTTCGGGCGGCCATGGCGGTGAGACCCCTTCGGCGGCCATGGCGGTGAGACCCCTTCGGGCGGCCATGGCGGTGAGACCCCTTCGGGCGGCCATGGCGGTGAGACCCCTTCGGGCGGCCATGGCGGTGAGACCCCTTCGGGCGGCCATGGCGGTGAGACCCCTTCGGGTGGCCACGGCGGTGAGACCCCTTCGGGCGGCCACGGCGGTGAGACCCCTTCGGGTGGCCACGGCGGTGAGACCCCTTCGGGCGGCCACGGCGGTGAGACCCCTTCGGGCGGCCACGGCGGTGAGACCCCTTCGGGTGGCCACGGCGGTGAGACCCCTTCGGGCGGCCATGGCGGTGAGACCCCTTCAGGTGGCCGTGGGTCCTTCGGCGCCCACGGCGAGGGCCTATGGCCCCCCCCCAAAAAATTAATGGGGAGAGTGACTGGAAAAGGGACAGGCTCTGGGACAGGCTGGGCAGACGTGACGTGACAGACGTGGACCAGCGGTGAGGGCTCGGCAGGGCTGGACGGGACCAGCGGTGAGGGCTCGGCAGGGCTGGACGGGACCAGCGGTGAGGGCTCGGCAGGGCTGGACGGGACCAGCGGTGAAGGCTCGGCAGGGCTGGACGGGACCAGCGGTGAAGGCTCGGCAGGGCTGGACGGGACCAGCGGTGAAGGCTCGGCAGGGCTGGACGGGACCAGCGGGTAAGAAGTCTCTGGCAGGACGGTCTCTGGCTGGACGGTCTCTGGCTGGACGGTCTCTGGCTGGACGGTCTCTGGCTGGACGGTCTCTGGCTGGACGGTCTCTGGCTGGACGGTCTCTGGGTCAACGGGCTCTGGCTCTGGGTCAACGGGCTCTGGCTCTGGGTCAACGGGCTCTGGCTCTGGGTCAACGGGCTCTGGCTCTGGGTCAACGGGCTCTGGCTCTGGGTCAACGGGCTCTGGCTCTGGGTCAACGGGCTCTGGCTCTGGGTCAACGGGCTCTGGCTCTGGGTCAACGGGCTCTGGCTCTGGGTCAACGGGCTCTGGCTCTGGGTCAACGGGCTCTGGCTCTGGGTCAACGGGCTCTGGCTCTGGGTCAACGGGCTCTGGCTCTGGGTCAACGGGCTCTGGCTCTGGGTCAACGGGCTCTGGCTCTGGGTCAACGGGCTCTGGCTCTGGGTCAACGGGCTCTGGCTCTGGGTCAACGGGCTCTGGCTCTGGGTCAACGGGCTCTGGCTCTGGGTCAACGGGCTCTGGCTCTGGCTCTGGGTCAACGGGCTCTGGCTCTGGGTCAACGTGCTCTGTGTTTGGAGTGGGGCTGGTAAGATCAACAACGGTGAAAGATGATCCACAGGATACCAGCACCCACTCCACATAGCCCTGGAAGTTCCCCCGAGGCCCATCCCCGGGCAGGCGTGCTCTGGTCTCTGGGTTGAGACCTGCCCGGAAGAACACACAGAGGCTGGTGTCATCATAATGCACAAGGGGTACCAAGTTCAAATACCTCTGTGTGTGTGCCTCGAGGGACTGGTTCTCCTGGGAGAGAAGGAGGATCTCCACTGCTG
The DNA here is from genome assembly GCA_036326025.1 of Chrosomus eos. Classification (NCBI taxonomy): domain Eukaryota; kingdom Metazoa; phylum Chordata; class Actinopteri; order Cypriniformes; family Leuciscidae; genus Chrosomus; species Chrosomus eos. The sequence continues at coordinate 1,535,510 of CM070827.1, forward strand.
CAAGATCCATTTTGTGGTCGATCGTTCTGTCAGGGTTGGTGTGCAGGTGACCGAAGACGAGGACACGGAATTCCAAAGACAATAGTTTTAATAACAAAAATGAAAACTTCCAAACTCAAACAAGAACAAAACTCCAGGAAATCAGGAAACACACAACCATACAAAGACGACGATCGACAAACACTGGGAGAAAACACAGGGCTTAAATATACATGGAATGATTGAATAATTAACAGAACACAGGTGATGAAACTGAACACAAACGAGGAGCGGGAAAACTTAACAGGGCTAAACCAAAAACCACAAAGACAGGGGAAACCAAGATCACAAAAACAGAACTCAAATACATTGGATTGTTACAATATACAGTGTTTGAATTTGAAAGGATGGCATTAGGGATGGCTGATTATTTATAGTTGATAATTTTACGAACGTAAAATACTGTACAATTGTTTTCCTCAACCTGGTCTGCATGATATTTTGTAGTTAATTTTCCTTCATTTAATTTCTTGTGTAGCTAAAATATATATTTTTTTTCTTCATATCCAACTTTTCTGTGCTGAAATCCTGAACGAAGGCCGAAAAGACTGAGATGAAGGAAACCAAATGTCTACACATTCCTCCAAGACTGCTGAAGTTCCTGTATGAACAACTTTGAAAAACAATGTAAAGTATTAGCTTTTGTCAAATCTCAAAATGAGACTTTAACTGAACATACCGATCACTCCTTCATCTAGGCGATAGACCGGGATCAGCACTTCCTCATCAAACAGATCCAGGATAATCTACCTGATGAACATCTACGTCCAGCCCTGAACCCTCTACCTGTGTCGGCACGGAGAGAACAACGACTACCTGGAGGGACAGCTGGGCCGTGATGCAGGCCTCTCGCCGCGAGACAGACAGGTACGGTTAACCGCAGACAGAACCATTACAGTACACGGTAACTAAATTTGAAACATCATGATGGTTTGGCCACATACTGTTCTCTCCCCTTTGTAGTTTTTGGTGGCTAAACCCAAGTTTGCAGTCCTACCAGGACCTGGTCCAATCAGTCCGGTGACTCTGAAGAATTGACTACACATTTCTTGGTGATTGAGTTTTTCCCACCTAGAATCTTTGTTTTCTTTGTTTTGACACATTCTGTATGTCAGTAATAGTGTTTTGTATTTCTTTTACAGCCTTCATCTTACCTGAAGACAAGAAGAATACACTTTTCCCTTTTGTGTTTTTTTTTTCCTTTATATTTTAGTTTTCATGGAATTGTTGTAGATCTATAAGTAAATAAAAATATTTTTTAATCACAGAAGATTTGTTTGAAATGTTTTCAACAAGAGTTATCATTACACTGTTAACTAACAGAAAAGTAACAATTCTATTTGCTGTAGGTATATTGCCTAAATTTATCTGTTTTATTTTTACTGTAGGAAATCTATTTTAGGTTTGATGGAAGTGTCCGTAAATGGTAAAGAAAAAGTCAGGTAAATCTACGGAAATATCTGATAGGGTTTACGGAATTGTCCGTACAATAACGCAAACATTTACGGAAAATACGGAATTTTCCATTTTAGGTTTAACGGAAATGTCCGTCAATGGTACAGAAAAACTCATATAAATCTACGGAAATATCCGTTTTGAGGTTTACGGAAGTGCCCGTACAATAACGGAAAAAGTGCTGGTAATTAATTACCAGCACTTTTTCCGTTTTTTAACGGAATTTTTTTTAACAGTGTGACATGGCTCCCTCTGGCCAAACTCTCACCTGCTTAGAGGAGGGCTTTGTTCTGACGAGCAGGGGTCTGTATGCTGGAATTAGCATGACAGAAATGTGGTCAGATGAGCCAAGGTGGGGGCGGGGTGATGCTTTGAATGCTCCCTTAATGTTTGTATAAACATGGTCCAGTGTGTTGGTTCCCCTTGTAGCAAAGTCCACATGTTGGTAAAAGTGAGGGAGGACTTTTCTCATGTTTGCCTGATTGAAGTCCCCAGCAACTATGAGTACTCCCTCTGGGTGTGTAGTTTGCAGCTCGTTTATGGAATGAGACAGAGTTTTTAGGGCTGCTTTAGTATCTGCATCGGGAGATATGTAGATACCAATGATGATTATGGCAGAGAACTCCCTTGGAAGATAGAAGGGGCGACATTTAACTATTAAAAACTCAATATCCGGGGAACAATGAGAATGAATCTCATCTGTGTTTGTGCACCATCTGTTGTTGATATAGATGCATACCCCACCACCTTTAGATTTACCACTGAGAGCTTCACTTCTATCCGCCCGGAAAGTAGTTAGCCCCTCCATGCTAATGGCGTTCTCTGTGACTGTGTCATTTAACCAGGTCTCAGTAAAAATCAGAGCACAACAATCGCTCACCTCCTGTTTTGTTGTTAGGTCCAATCTGATATAGTCCAATTTGTTCTCCAATGAGCGGACGTTAGCCAGCAGGATTGATGTATTGTATATCTGTGATTGAATGTCATGTATGGACATGATATGATATTACTTTTGCACAAGCAGATTTTAGATAATGGCGATTTGCTATTTGCACAGCTATTTGCGATTTGCTACTCTTTGAGTAGCCTTAATGTTCAATGTACTTTTGTCTTTTTAACTGTTTTAACTCTATACCTGTGTTTTGTCTCTGTTGTAATCTGTTTGCAGCAATCTCTTTATATCCAAAACTAATTTCTCCTCGGGAGACAAATAAAGATACTTTGACTTTGACTTTGACTTTTGACATTTAATAGCAACGTTGTTGCCCAAAGTGCTTCACAGTTAACTAAAACCAGTAAGACATTCATATATAAAAGCATATATGAAAGTAAGATCATACACTCTTAAGCCCTATTCGCACAGGATTAGTACTATATGGGGACCTCTAGTCATTTGTAATAATTGCGGAGGTTGTCTGTGATCTTAATCCCATGCGAATCGGCCATGTCTGTAATTTATAAAGTAAAAATTCCCCCGCAAATGACCTACCATATTTCGCTATGGTTTCCCCTACCACCGAGGTCCTCAGGTAATATTAGTCCCGTGCGAATCGGCATCTCTCTGATTTGGCGGGATCGTATATAATTTTTTCAAGGTTTTTGTTTCATGCGTGCCTTTTTTTATCCATCTTTCACGAAGAATGGAGGCTGCGTTGGAGGGTTTTGATAGTATTTTGGGTGCTGGGTCATATCGCTATACACCAACTACACAACTTGCAGAAAGAGAAAGCTGAAATTATCAGAAGAGCAAAAACAAAAAGAATGATTAGATGGAGATGAATGACATTTATAGCACCATGTGGTAAGGAACATTCTTCTGTTTATGATATATCATACAGTTAGACCTATAATAACGCCAAGACATTTCCTAGTAAAGCCTATTGACGTCATATCTGGGAGATAAGTCAGTAAATTTGAGTAAAATCACAGGCTTCAGTTATCCCGCGCGAATGCACCACACGAAATTCAGATGTGGGCGGGTAATTTCTAAATCACACGTGGTCCTCAGATAGTACTAATCCCGTGCGAATAAGGCTATAGACATACCTCCTCACATAATAATATAGTGAGGACAGTGTAGAAAGACTTTAAAATAGTAAAAAACTAAAAGAGACTAAGTTATATCTACAATTTACAATGCACTTAACTAAAAGCTAGGTTAAAAAGATTCGTTTTTAATTGGGACTTAAAAATTTCTATTGTCTGAGCTAGCCGGATATGAGAGGGAAGACTGTTCCTCAGCTTGGGAGCCACAAATGAGAAAGCTTGGTCACTGTTTGACTTCTTTTTGGAATGAGGACTGTCAGCAGAAGTTGGTTTGTTGATCTTAATGTCCTGCCTGATTTGTACGATCCTAAAAGGTCAACAATGTAGTTTGGGGACATGTTATGCATCGCTTTAAAAACCATTAGTAAAATCTTATACTCAATCCTGTACTGAACCGGTATCCAATGAAGACAGCGTAGTACTGGAGTAATGTGGTCCCTTTTTTTAGAGCCAGTTAGAAGCCTGACTGCGGCATTCCGCACCAGCTGTAGACGGCACAGTTGACGTTGGCAGATCCCTGCATAAAGAGAGTTGCAGTAGTCTAGTCTTGATGTAATAAAAGCGTGGATGACGACCTCCAGATCTCTAAAAGTGAGAAGGGGTTTTATCTTAGAAATCACTCTAAGCTGATAAAAGCTGTTCTTTACAACAGAATTTATCTGTTTGTCAAAGCTAAGCGATGAATCGACTATTACGCCAAGGTTTCTCACATCTTTCACCGTCATTTCTAGTGGAGCAAGGATATTGGCTCTCTTCTCTTTGCAATTTTGTGGACCAAATATTGTAATTTCAGATTTTTTTTCATTAAGCTGGAGAAAGTTTTTAGACAGCCAAATTTTAAGCTCATTCAAACAGTCCAACAGTGACTTGAGGGACTATTCGTTCCCGAATTTGAGAGGTAGATGTGTCATACAGCATACATATGATAAGAAATGTCATAGCGTAGACAAATAGATCCCAGAGGACACATGTACAGAGCAAACAATGTAGGACTCAAAATAGAGCCTTGAGGGAGGCCATTTTTTAAGGTGACTGCAGAGGATGAAACATTTGAAAAATTAACAGAGAATGTTCTGTCCTGTAAATATGAGTGGAACCATGTTAGTGCTCTTCCACGAATGCCAACCTAACACTCCAAACGGTCTAAAAGAATCGAATGATCAACAGTGTCAAATGCGGCAAGTAACCTGCTTGAGTGGCGCTACTCTGGACTTTCCCATCATGAATGTGCAGCTCTTTTGATTGTGATCGTTTGTCAACAAGAGTTACGTGACAGTCCCGTATTCGTTCTCACTAGCATCTGCAAAGTGGTGCAATTGAAAAGTCTTGACATGCCCAAACCCTTTAGGTTTGATACATCTTCTCAAATTGAAGTTTGCGAGCTTCTGCAAATCTTCCAGCCAGGATAGCCATCTTTCAGCCTTTTCCTCTACAATTTCCTCATTCCATCCTACTTTCTCTTTACACAGGTCCCTCAGAATGAGCTTTGCTGGTAGCACAAACGGTGCTAGGAGCCCAAGGGGGTCGTAAACTGAGCCAACAACTGATAATATACCTCTTCTGGTGAGTGGTTTGTTTTGCACTTCGATCTTAAAATGAAATGTCTTTTTCTGTACACCAGCGAATTCCCAATGCTCTTTCCATGGGAAGTAACTCACTATCCAGATCAAGGTCTTTCACGTCAGTGGCTCGTTCTTCTTCAGGAATGGACGAAAGTACAGCTCTGCTATTACTAGTCCATTTTGTCAAATGGAACCCACCTTGCTTACAAAGCGTTCTGATATCCCTTGCAAGAGTGCAGTAACGTGCGGTGAAATCTTGTCATGGGTAGGCTGTGATCTATCAATGTGGCATATATGTTCACATGGGCATAATTTGCGGGTGGGACGGGTGGGACATGTCCCCACCCCTTTTTGCCAGGGTTGATATTGTCCCAACCACTTTTTAAAACCTCTCACGGCACGGATGTAGCTACCAATAGAAATAAATAAAACATCCCCTGCTTCATTTCGTTCGTTTGTTAAATAAGAGGCGATCTAGCGCTGAAATACATTGTTTTTTAAATCAAGTGATCAAAGAAGTTCTCGTTGCCGCTGTGATCGGTGGCGCGGTTACGGTGTATCTCGTGGCTCACGCAGTCTTCACATGCACGCGCACTTCAATCCGTTTCGGAGACTCTTTGTTCGTTCCGGTGAAATCACAAAACAAAAATGCACACAAACGTGTCCCTGCTTGATATGATACAACCACTGATGAACATATTCGGTTTTGATGAGAAAAAAGAAAAAAAAAACCAGTGCGGATTAGAACCCAGAACCTCTGACATGCCGGCAAAAGTTCTACCACTGGACCATTAAAGGTTACGTGTTAAATAGTCGGATCTATTTATTTATTCACACATACACACACACACCTGTCCCACCCACTTTTTAAAACAAAGTTACGCCACTGTATGTTCATATATTCATTCAGTTAATGTAGCAACCCAAGTTCATATCAGGCATCATCACATCGCTGCCTGCCTGAGTGAGAGCGAGTGGATCACGTGATATGAAGCAAGCTCGGTCTCTGCCTCAATGTTGATAATTCAAGACAGCATGAGAACTGACTGCGCATGCGCAGATCTACGTAAACTACGTTCTATGGGCCAAAGAGGCACTGCTAACCTCTGCCTCAATGGCCAATTTCCTGCATGAAACAATGGGTTTTAGGAGCAAACAATGGCAAAAGGAGTATATTATATGTGTATTCCTGAAAATATTTGTTACAAAAATGTATATTTGGAATAAAATAAATGCAATTAATAATGTGGTGAATTAATAAAGCTCTTGGAATTAATAAATTTAATGTCAACATTTCCTGTGGTGAGGCACTGCCTACCCTGACCTCACATCCCTGCAAGAGTGATTGCTTGTTCTTCAGTTGTCACTGATTTAAGACCATCATCAATGTAAAAATTCTTCAAAAGTGTCTGAGCTGCTTCTGGAGTTGATTCCATCTTCTGCTGTTCTTTGAAGAGCGTAACAAGAACAACATGGTGAAGAGGTTGCACCAAACAACATCCTGTACTCCACTTCCTCTAGGTCCAGGTTGCCCTGCTGCCACCAAATGAACCTCAGGAAGTCTGCATCCACACTAAGTACTCAAACCTGATAATACATTGATTCAATGTCAGCCATCATTGCAATAGGTTTCTTACCTAATCTGACCAAGACTTCGATAAGTTTGTTGGTTAGGTTGGGCCCCTTAAGTAACTGAGCATTCAAAGAAAATCCATGGCAAGATGCATTACAGTCGAAGACAACACAGATTTTCTTTTTCTTCTGATGATAAACCCTGTGGTGAGGAATGTACCACACCTTTCCATCTTTACGATGCAACTCTTCATATGGCACTTTCTCTGTGTATCCTTTCTCAATGACGTTGTTCATAAATCCAGTGTAATCCTCATGGAACTTAGGATTCTTTTTGAGTCTTTTTTGAAGGCTCTTGGGATGCTGTTCTGCTACATCCTGGTTGTTTGGCATCTGGATCTTGTCATTTTTCAGAGGCAATTTCATGCAGTAGTGACCATTCAGAAGGTGAGTAGACTTGGTCACAGACATCATGAACTGTCTGTCTTCTTGAGACATTTCAAACTTATCCTCATAATGACGTTCAGGAAAATCAAGATTGAACTGCTTCACCAGCAACTCTTTAATCTTCTCTACAGATATAGGATTCACTGTATAGTGCTGTGAGAACCAGATTTTCTTGTCTTAATGCTCTCTTCCTTTGGTCCATTCACTGTCCAGCCAAGAGCCGTCTTCACTGCATAAGGCCTATTGTTTCTGCTGTTTATCACCTTCCATGGTTCCATGGTCTTATAAGCGTTCACTCCAATCAGTAGCTCCACTGCAGCTGCAATATGTGGAAGACGAACTTCATGCAGGTAAGGCCCTTTCTCAATATCCTTTTGTTCAGGAATGTTTCCATCTTTTAGAGGCAAATGTTGCAGAGTCAAGACATTGGGTAGATCAATGCAAGTATTCTCTTGTAAACCACACACCTCTAAGTCAGACAGCAAGTATCCTTGCACCTTTCTTTGTTGACCCATAGTACAAAGCTGAAAATCAGTCTTCTTGCCCTGCATGTTTAGTCGATGCATGATGTCTTCTGTACAAAAGGTGGTTGTGCTTCCCGGGTCTAGGAAAGCATATGTCTCTGCTGATCTTTTACTCTTCTTTGATTTCACCTTTACAGGTATAATGGAGAGGATGCACTGACCATCACCAGCCCCGGTGTATCCACAAGTTTCCGGACTGAGTGAGAGAAGAGCATTAGAAACGGCAAAGTCGTGATCTTCATACTTTTCACCTCGGTTATCTTCTTGTTTGATAATATGTAGGACTAACTTTATCTGGACAATAACTTTATTCCAGAAAACTTTATTCTATTGCTGTAAAGCCGAAACAATCTGTTACTGTAATCTCCTATTATTACTGTAAAGCTGCTGTGAAACTTGACAGATAATTCTGATAAACACTTGATCTGATTAGCCTCATAATTCATTTAATACATGTTATTTTAATTATTATTATTATATATATATTAGTTTACTATTTTTATTATTATATAGTGTTTTAGATGCATCTGCATTTTTAACAAAATCAAAGAATGGATTAAAAAAAAATTACTTCATAGTTTAACCCTGAAAAAATATTTTAATATACATTTTATGATTTGCATCATATTTGATCCATCAAATCCATTTTTATGTCTCATAAAGTCTGATATAGTGAGAATATGGAGGGAAAAAAACTGCTGAATTTTAATCAGAGACTCGAAAATATGCAGTTTGCTGCAGATGCTGATATTTATATGAACAACAATTATATTATCAATATAATATGTGCCAATAATCTGTCTTAGTAAAATGATATTTAAATGTTTAGTTTTGTTTAGTCACATATAATGCAATACAATGATGATTGAGACCTTCCTCAAAGCCTAATGATCATATTTGAAACTCATGATATTTATGTGTATTCTACTTATTCTGCTAATGTAATTAAATATCTGAAATTTGCAGTTAAATAAGTAAAAACTTCTGGGACTTTTGTTCCCAGCTGTATTAATCAGTATAATGCAGTTCGATTAAATGTATTAATCAAAATTAATCTCATGACTTTTTTACTTCTGTGTGAAGAGAGATATGATGAATACTGCGTGTGTTTTCCTGCAGCTGGTGCCGTATGTGTGTGAGGAAGCCGAGGCCGTGAGGATGGAGACCTGCAGCCCAGCCGTGATCCAGGAGAGACGAGAAGCTCTAGAGGTCTGACCATCATCACCATCTCTGAACTAGGGCACGAATATTCGATCTGTTATTATTATTATTCAAAAAATAAAATACTATTCAAATTTTACTACGTTGCTTTGCTGGCGAATCCATGATAAATCCCGCGCACTAACTCGCAGTTATAATTAAATGCACTGGGTGGCGCTGTGGAGCGTGTTAACAAGTTGTGTGTATTTGATCACATACAAACTCGAAAAATTAGAATATCGTGTAAAAGTTAAAATCTTGATGATTATGGTTTACAGCTTATGAAAACCCCAAATTCAAAATCTCAGAAAATTAGAATATTACAGGAAATCAATAAAAAAAGGATTTTAAATACAGAAATGTCGGCCCTCTGAAAAGTATAATCATGTATATAGTTATATATACTAAATATATTAGTTTCACCTTTTAATTTGAATTACTGAAATACATGAACTTTTGCACGATATTCTAATTTTTCGAGTTTCACCTGTAGCCTAATGTTGTCGTTTGCCGCACGAAGTTTGGAATTACATGAAAATTATCTTACAAAATGGAATTACTTTTGATCAAATTAATTAATCTGAGTTATAATATCATCACCACAATGAGAAATCACATGCAATCCAAACGGCAGTGAATGAGGAACGGCCGTGTCCATCACGACTGCAAGTGACCCCGCCGATGATAACTTATCTAATAGCAAAATTTATTTTGAGACATACTTTCTTTAAGTTTCGTTGAGGGAGACCGGTTTAAGAACAGAAAACGCTAAGTGCTGTTAGAAACATAGCACACCGTTATCTTTGCGTCTGTGAAACGTCTCAGCGCAGTGCGTTTTCTCACTTGAGCATAAATTGCTGGCGGCGCCCTCCATGTGGATATTATTGTTTTTCTCAACATAAACGTGAAACAATATAAACACGATAATCATATGCTGACTCGAGTGTATGTGTACGTTCTGTACGATAATTAGCGCAATCTGCTTTATTAGCCGTTTTTCCGTTCACGCTGCTTGAGCTTAAATGCTTTTGTTCTTTATATTTTTTGTTTACACATAGGCCAACTGTTTAATGTTTTCAACTAAAAGAAAACTTTAACAAATATTGTAAGCTTGTTGTGTATATTGCCTAATCGTATGCTTGTTCAAAAACGTAAAAAAAAATTTAACTTAAAAAATAACTGTTAAACGTCATTTAAATAAACGAATATTTGAATTTTCGATTTTTATGAGCACGAATATTCGAATGCAATATTTTTTAAAAATGCCCATCCCTACTTCTGCACTGCAATATATCACGCTTTTCCTTTGTTTAGGTTTCAAGCCGTTTTTGGTTTTTATTGTATTGTATTGTATTTATATGATATTTGTATTTTTGTAATTGAAGTTTTGCCATGAAAATAGCCTTGGATGCTGACATGGCACTAAATAAACCTGAATCTAGTTTTAAACACACATATAACCATGGGTGAACCAACTGTGGATTAAATCCATGAGCTCCAGGAATTATACTTTTGCAACATTATACATGTGCCTATACATGTGCCATAAGCCTTCTGTACTGTTTAGCACCATTAATAGTGTTTTGAATACTCCGCAAGCTGCTTGCCTAGAACCCTCTGCTGAACTGTGTGAAAATTTTTTAAACTTTTTTATTGATAAAATTGAGGAAATTAGGTCGAATATAGTATCTTCTTTGACTGTCCAACCTATTGTTGTTGAGCACGCAGCTGTCCTGAACCAGTTTGTGCCGGTGTCTCTTACTTCATTGAGGGAGATTTTTGACAAAATGAAATTATCCACTTGTTGCACAGACATTGTTCCTCCACGACTATTAAAGGATTCATTTGAAGCTATTAGCTCGTCGGTCCCTTCTATTATTAACAGTAGTCTGGCTACAGGAGTTGTACCCAAATCTTTTAAGCATGCAGTGGTGGAAACGGTTATTAAGAAATCTAATCTGGATCCATCACTTCCTGCAAATTTTAGACCGATCTCTAAACTTTCATTTTTGTCGAAATTGCTTGAAAAGGTTGTATTTGAACAGTTAAATGCATTTTTAAATTTAAATGGTATCCATGAAGTTTTCCAGTCTGGTTTCAAGTCTCTTCATAGTACAGAAACTGCATTGCTGCGGGTGTCAAATGATCTACTACTCACTACTGACTCAGGAAATTGTGCGATTTTATTATTACTGGATCTTTCAGCTGCATTCGATACCTTAGACCATGGGATCTTAATCTCACGTCTGGAAGAATGTGTTGGCATCGAGGGTAATGTGTTGGCTTGGTTTAAGTCGTACTTGTCCGAAAGAACTTTTTCAGTTCGCATTGGAGAATTTGTCTCCTCAACGGCTTCTCTCACGTCTGGCGTCCCCCAGGGCTCCATTTTGGGGCCTATGTTGTTCGCATTATATTTATTGCCCCTGGGTCACATTTTTAGGAAATTTGGAATATCGTTTCATATGTATGCTGATGACACCCAGATTTACCTGCCTCTGAATAGAAAAGACACTTGTACGTTAGCGCCTTTACTACAGTGTCTTGAGGAAATTAAGGCCTGGATGGCAAAAAATCTCTTATGTTTTAATGAAAACAAAACAGAGGTTATACTTTTTACCCCCGGAGGTACTTATGAATCGAGAAATTTGATCTTGTTGAGTTGAATCCATTTGTGAAGTCCTATGTCAAAAATTTAGGTTTCACTATGGATTGTGATTTTAAACTGGACAAACAGATTAACTTGGTAGTTAAATCGAGTTTTTTCCAGTTGAGACAGCTCACCAAGCTGAAATCATTTCTGTCTTCCAGAGACTTTCAAAAACTCCTCCATATTTTCATCTCATCGCGTCTAGACTATTGTAATGGCCTTTACATAGGCATTAGTCAGGCCTCTCTTTCTAGACTGCAGAGGGTCCAGAATGCTGCAGCTCGCTTGCTGACAGGTACACGAAAGCGAGAACATATTACACCTGTTCTTTCCTCGCTTCACTGGTTACCAGTTTCTTTTTGAATTAATTTCAAAATCTTGTTGTTTGTGTTTAAATCACTTCATGGCCTCGCTCCCAGTTACATGACGGAACTGATTAAGCAGTACGCTCCATCCAGAGCGCTTAGGTCCGCTGACCATTTGCGTTTAGTAGTCCCGCGTGTGAGACTAAAAACCAGGGGGGAAAGAGCATTTTCAGTGGCTGGACCGAAGTTGTGGAATAGTTTGCCCCTGTACATCAGGCAGTCTCAAACCATTACTATTTTTAAATCGAATCTAAAAACTTATTATTACAGTTTGGCATTTGATGCTGTGTGAGAGTTTGTTTTATTCTTTTATTGTTTTATTGTTCTTTTGTATTTTGGTCATGTTGGTTTGAGTGCATAAGTATGTTTGTGTACAGCACTTTGTTAAACGCTTGCTGTTTTTGAAAAGTGCTATATAAATAAACTTTGACTTGACTTGACTTGATGTGTTTACTGTCACTTTTGATAATCGGATCAATCCTTCGGATGAGACGTTAAACCGAGGCCCTGACTCTCTGCGGTCATTAAAAATCCCATGGCACTTCTCGTAAAGAGTAGGGGTGTAACCCCGGTGTCCTGGCCACATTCCACCCATTGGCCCCTGCCAATCATGGCCTCCTAATAATCCCCATCCACTGAATTGGCTCTATCACTCTCTCTCCTCTCCACCTATAGCTGGTGTGTGGTGGCGCCGTTGTACTGTGGCTGCCGTCGCATCATCCAAGTGGATGCTGCACACTGGTGCTGGTTGAGGAGAGAACCCCTGATATGATTGTAAAGCGCTTTGGGTGTACAGAAGTACATATGAAAGCGCTATATAAATGCCTCATTCATTCATAATGCGTCCTTGCTGGATAAAAGTGTTAACTTATTTTCTAACAGAAAGTGCGGCAGAAGAACCAGGAGATGAAGGTGCTAATGGACCAGATGAGGAACCTCCTGTGGGACGTCAACGCCATGCTGACCATAAGGAAATGACCACTGTACACTTCCTATTAAACACTGACCATGTGATGGCCGATGAGATCCGATCAGATCCTGCTTCATTTACCATGATGCCAAAGCCATGATGATGATGTTTGCACGACTGAATAATAGTGCTTATTTACAGTGGTGTTTCACACTCGTGTGTGTGTGTGTGCGTGCGTGTGCGTGCGCGTGCGTGTGCGTGCGTGTGTGTGCGTGTGTGTGCGTGTGCGTGCGTGTGTGCATGTGTGCGTGCGTGCGTGCGTGCGTGCGTGTGTGCCTGTGTGCCTTCTGGGTGAAAATCTTTTATATACAAAAATAAACAATAAAAACAACTTTTTTGTCTCTTGTCTTTTCTTTCAGGAAATACAGAAATCACATATCTGGATTTCTTAACAATTGCATAATTATTGTATTAGTTGACATTACAAGGAACATTTGAAATACCGTTCAAAAGTTTGGAGTCTGGATGGTTTATATTTAAATCTTTTTAATAGTTTATATGATAATAACCCAGCTCACCAGTTGCAGAATGACTTCTAAAGTCACAGTACTGGGCGTTTACCAGAAGATGGAGTCATTGTAATGTTGTTTCTCAAACTGCTCCACATTTTTCTCTTTGTTGGACTGGGAAGAATCCCATCATCAGTGCAGCTCCTCTCCCGTCATGATCCAGTGAGAAGTGTAGCTCGTGGAGCAGCTGTTCTCGCTGCTCTATCCCTTAAAGTGCTGAGAGTCTGAGCAAAGAGGATCATCAGTGCATCGACGAGGCTTGCCCTGGGCAGAGAGTGTGTGTGTGTGTGTGTGTGTGTGAGAGAGAGCAGGTAATCAGAAGTGTGTGATCTTGTGTTGCTTCCTGTAGCACACAGACCTTAAAGAGCAACGTGAATCTCTAATGAGCATAACAGCAAAAACACACACACACACACACACACACACACACACACACACACACACACACACACACACACACACACACACACACACACACACACACACACACACACACACACACACACACACACACACACATACGTACACACACACACATACTCTCGCTCTCTCTCGCCACACACACACACACACACACACACACACACACACACACACACACACACACACACACACACACACACACACACACTCTCGCTCTCTTCTCACACACACACACACACACACACACACACACACACACACACACACACACACACACACACACACACACACACACACACACACACACACACACACACACAATGTCTGGTTCACTATCTTTATGAGGACTCTCCATAGACATAATGGTTTTTATACTGTACAAACTGTATATTCTGTCCCCTTACACTAACCCTACCCCTAAACCTACCCATCACAGAAACCTTTCTGCATTTTTACATTTTTAAAAAAACTCTGTATGATTTATAAGCTTTGTGGCCCATGGGGACCTCTATTTAGGTCCCCACAGTGACTCGAGTCCCCATGAGTCTGTGTGCATTTGGGTTTAAGTCCCCACCAGGATAGAAAAACATGTCCACACACACACACACACACACACACACACACACACACACACACACACACACACACACACACACACACACACACACACACACACACACACACACACACACACACACACACACACACACACACACACACACACACACACACACACACACACACACTATTCTGCCCTCGTAAAAGAGTTCCCCTTCTTCAACTAGACAGACAGATGACTCCTTCCACAAGAAAGTTGAACTGAAGCATGGATTTATTAACACCACCACTTCAAATGCAAGTGGAACAGAGTAAAACTGAAATACAGAAAAAAGGGAAAATAAATGTCTAAATACTGGACTGTACATTAATAAATGAAACAGTTTGCTTGAGGTATATCTAAACATAATATATAATATATATATAATATATATATAATACTGAAACGTCTCTCTTATTATCTCAATATTATCCTATAATTACTGGCACTAATTCCAGACAAAAGATGGAAAACAGGCTTCTAGAAAACGCATTAATACTTACAGACAAAGCTTCTATAAATGATTGCAAAGATGATGCGGAGATTGAGCTGCTTTAACCGTGTGACTATCAGTATCAACTGAGTAAGCAGGATGGCTGCAATTAAGGTCAGAGGTTACTCTCTCTGACAGCATCAAAAACATAAATGGATTAGCACCACCTAGTGGCTCTAAAAATAAACTACACTAAGAACAGTACACTCCCCGTCTGGTATCTGTAAGATGCCATCTTTAAACATAATTAAGCTTCTCTGGTCAGTCTCAGGAGACAACAGTAAGACAACATCAGATATAGGTCGCAGAAACACCTTAGATGATCCCTCTTTGACCACCTTGACCTCAACTTTCCTCACTCTTCCATCACTCCCGGGAAATGTCTTCAATATCATTCCCATGGGCCAATCATTCCTCTTGGCTTGACTGTTTTTCAATAGCACAACATCTCCCACTAGAAGATTGGGTCTCTCATTCTGCCATTTTCTTCGGCCTTGTAAGGTTGCAAGATATTCCCTTCTCCAGCGATTCCAGAATGTATTGGCCAAGCTTTGGACTTGCCTCCACTGACGACTGAAGAGGTCCTTTTCACCAAATTCACCTGATGGAGAAGGAACTACTGAAGACTTTTGAGTGAGTAGAGTTGCTGGGGTCAGAATGAATGGAGCGTCTGGATCTGTAGATACAGGTACCAGAGGACGAGCATTTACTATGGCTGAGACTTCAGCCATGAAGGTTGTCAAAACCTCATGGGACAACTTTGATGGTTCAAGACCTTGTAGCATGGATTCAAGGATCCGCCTTGAGACTCCGATCATACGTTCCCAACTTCCACCCATGTGAGATGAGTGAGGAGGGTTGAACACCCAAGTACATCCATTATCACTCAGATACTCTTGTACCTTCCTGTCTTCTGTGACTGACTGTATCTTCAACTCCTTGCATGCTCCAACAAAGTTGGTGCCACAGTCCGACCGCAACTGCTTTGCTGGACCTCGAACAGCGAAGAATCTGCGGAGAGCATTTATAAAGCTGGAGCTATCCATTGACTCTATGACTTCGATATGTATGGCCCTAGTGCTCATACATGTAAACAGCACTGCCCAGCGTTTGGAGTTTGCTTGTCCTCCTCTAGTTCGGCGTGAGGTGACCATCCATGGCCCGAAAACATCCAACCCTACAAAGGAGAATGGAGGGTCCATACTGAGCCGTTCAGGAGGTAGGTCAGACATCTTCTGAGTCAACATCTTTCCCCGCAGTCTGCGACACTGAACACATTGAAAGATCATACTACTGATGCGTCTCTTACCACCTATGATCCAGAAACCAGCCTCTCTCACTGCACCCTCAGTGAAGACGCGTCCCTGATGTTCGACCTGTTCATGATAATGTTGAATGAGAAGTGAGGTGATGTGACAACGACCAGGGAGAATTAGAGGGCATACTTCATCTCTCCCAAGGTTTGCTTCTGAAAGGCGTCCGCCAACCCTTAGTACGCCAAAACTGTCTATGTAGGGGGATAGTTTAAAGAGAGAGCTTTGACTGGAAATCGCTGTGCCTGCTTGAAGGCATTTCAATTCCTCTGAGAAGGCTTCTGTTTGCACGCTGTGGATGATAACAGACTTGGCCTTTTCTAGATCTTGAACTGAACAGGGCATGTCACATATATGCCAGCCCCTGCAAGTACTCTTGTTACTATCCTGCTAGAGGTCCCCATGGGCACAAAAGCTTATAAATCATACAGAGTTTTTTTAAAAATGTAAAAATGCAGAAAGGTTTCTGTGATGGGTAGGTTTAGGGGTAGGGTTAGTGTAAGGGGACAGAATATACAGTTTGTACAGTATAAAAACCATTATGTCTATGGAGAGTCCTCATAAAGATAGTGCACCAGACATTGTGTGTGTGTGTGTGTGTGTGTGTGTGTGTGCACAAGTCTTGCTATTGCATGAGTCAGTGATCGCCAGCTGGAGAATCTTTCAAACCGTTTGGGGTTTAACTCTTTTCTTGAAGTATGTGTAGCACAAGAAGTGACTTGGGGACGTACTTCAGTGTCTACATCTGGGTCTATGATATTGAAGAGACCCATGTGAGTTTCAGGCTGTGTTGTTTTAGTCAGGAATGTTGGACCAGTCAACCACATGCTACGGGGAAGGTCAGCAGCCGAAACTGATCTTGTGGCATGGTCGGCAGGGTTTTGATCGGTAGGTACGTATTTCCACTGCTCAGGGCGTGTAGATTTCCGTATCCTTTGCACTCTGTTGTTGACATACACATAGAATTTCCTGGATTCATTACAAATGTAGCCTAAGACGACCTTACTGTCAGAATAGAATGTCACAGCATCCAGCTTGGTGTCAATCTCGTCTTCAATGGTTTCAGCTATTTCCACAGCTAGAACAGCTGCACACAGCTCAAGTCTGGGGACAGAGATCTCAGGTCGCGGAGCTAGTTTAGCCTTACCAAACATGAAGCCAACTTCTACATTACCGCTCATATTGGTAACCCTGATGTAAGCAACAGCCACAATGGCACTTGTGGAAGCATCACAAAAGACACACATCTCTTTGCCTTGTGTTTGACAGAGAGAGAGAGATAGTAGCATATGTGCGAGGAATTTTGACATACTCAAGCTCTTTTAATGAATCTCTCCAAACCTTCCATTCCTTATATTTCTCATCAGGCAGAGGTGCATCCCAGTCACAAGACCCTGTGGTAAGCGCTCTGAGCAGAAGTCTTCCCTGAAGGACGACAGGTGCAGCAAACCCAAGTGGGTCAAATAAACTGTTAATCGTTGACAGAACCACACGTCTGGTGTAAGGTCTCACCTGGTCTGCAACCTGGAAAATTAACATATCCTCCGACAAATCCCAGCTCACACCCAAACTTCTGTGAACTGGTGGGAGGCCAGTGCTCAGATCTAGATTCTTTAACTCCTTTGCAAGGTCCTCTGGAGGAAAAGCTTTCATGACTTCCACTTTGTTGGAGGCAATCTTGTGAAGATGTAGATTAGACAGAGCCAGCATTTCCTGGGTGGCCTTGAGCAGCTTGATGGCTTTCTCTTCTGTGGGGAGCGAAGTAAGGCCATCATCCACATAAAAGTTCCTTTCCACAAAGTGCCTTGCCTCTGGTCCATAGTCTTCTTCACCCGAGAGGGCAGCTCTCCGGAGCCCATATATGGCAACTGCTGGTGACGGGCTATTACCAAAAACATGTACTCGCATCTGGTACTCCAATACCTCATTGTTTAAGTCGTTGTTGTCATATCAAAGGAAGCGTAGAAAGTTCCGATGCTCTTTTGTGACCACGAAGGAATGGAACATTTGCTGAATATCAGCCATCACTGCCACGCGTTCCTTCCTGAACCGCAGTAGAACCCCCAAGAGACTATTGTTTGCATTAGGGCCAGTAAGGAGGACATCATTTAATGATACACCTTCATGTTGAGCACTAGAGTTGAACACTACTCTTATCTGGCCAGGCTTCTTTGGATGGTACACCCCGAACATTGGCAGATACCAGCACTCTTCATCATTCTGTAATCGTGGTGCCAACTCTGCATGCCCATTCTCAAGTATCTTATGCATAAACTCAACAAAGTGCTCCTTTACCTCAGGGTGTTTTTTAAGCTTGCGAGTCAGTAAAGTGAGCCGGTTGCTGGCCTGAGCCTTGTTATTAGGGAGGCGTTGACGTGGGCTACGGAACGGAAGTGGGGCAACCCAGCTATTTGACTCATCCTGATGGAACTCTCTTTCCATAATCTTCAGGAAGGCAAGGTCATCCATAGAGGGAGCTGGTTTGTCGTCATTCCTTGTGTTGCAGAAAACTGATTCGCCTATGGGACATTCATCATGTATGGGCAAGCTTCTCTGTGGCTCATCATGATGGTTGAAACAGTCCTTCACATGCATACTGTTTGGACATGGGCTCATGTAGCTGGGACGCCCATTTCCTAAAATATGAGTTTTGAAAACATCCACAGACGAAGGCTTGTGAGCTCCATTAAGGCATACATCTCCAACTATCACCCACCCAAGGGCCAACCTCTGAGCAAAGGGAGCATGCTGTGGTCCGTTGCATTGCTCCAGCACCTTGTGCGTCTGAATGAGATCTCTTCCAAGAAGAAGCAGAATTTTGGCCTTGGGATCTAGACATGGAATTTCGGAGGTTACTGATCTTAAGTGGCTGTGGTATTGTGCTGCCTCTGGAGTAGGAATCTCTGCTCTGTTGTTTGGTATGAGGTTGCATTCAATGAGTGATGGAAGAGCAAGGCATGTCTTTTCATCAAAGGACTCCACCATAAATCCTACAGCTCTATGCCCTTCAGCCTCTGTGATACCTGCACACGTCCTTAGTGTGTAAGGTGCTGCATTGTTTACAACATTAAACATCTCGAAGAAGGCCGATCTCGCCAGAGATCGATTACTCTGATCATCTATGATTGCATACACCCTTTTCTTGTTCTGAGGCTCACCTTTCAGGTACACATTTACCAGGCATATCTTTGAGCAGGACTTTCCACTGTTGTTATCTCCACACACTTCTGTGCAGGTGGATGTAGCGATTGGGGAGGGAGGCACATCTTCTTGCTCCCCGCCATAGCTTGTAGAGGGGCTGTTATCTTCCTTTTTTGACCAGGGGGCTGGGCCATAGTGAAGTGCAGCTATATGCCTGTCACTGTTGCATTCAGAGCACTGAATTAACGCCTTACAGTCCTTTGCCTGATGTGTAGTAGAGGAGCAGCATCTAAAGCATATGGAATTCTCTCGAAGGTAAGCTTTCCGTTCCTGCAAGGTCTTTTCCCTAAAACCTCTACACTTTCTGAGGGGATGTGGCTTTTTATGTATTGGACATTGTCTGTTGAGGTTGTCACTTGTCTTGTTAGATTCATCCTTCTGTGTGGCATTGTCTATTTCTGTTTTGTGGACTGTAACAGGAGCTCTGATTGTCTTTGATAAGAATCTCTCACCTTTAGATGGTGTGACTGTGTGCATACTCATGTTAAAGCTATGATCATTTCTCATCCGGGCCTCACAACGAATGAAATCGCAGAAGAATGAAAAGGGGGGAAGCTGACACCATTCTCTTGTTTATAACGAGTTCCCTGCAACATCCATTTCTCTTGTAGGCTATATGGGAGCTTTTCTAAGACGGAGCTGAGGCCACGTGCAGTATCCAGGAAGCTCAAGCCAGGCAGATAACCTTCTGCTTTGGCTGCCTACAGTTCAAGAAGTAGGTCTCCTAACTCTCTGAGACGTTGAGGGTCCTTGGTAGATAGCTTTGGGAAATGTTCAAGTTTGTTAAAGAGCGCTGCCTCCATGGCTTCAGCAGAGCCATAACATTCCTCTAGCCGTTTCCAGACCATGCTGAGGCCAATGTCTGGATAATTGATGTGAACTGACCTAATGCGTCTCGCATGCTCTGTAGAATCAGGGCCGAGCCACTTTATGAGCAGGTCGAGTTCTTCAGTAGGCTTAAGATCGAGTCCTTCAATAGCATTGCAAAAGCTAGACTTCCATGCCCAATAGTTCTCAGGCTTATCATTGAACCTTGAGAGCCCACCTGTCAGAAGATCATGACGAGCCAGGAACTTTGTGAGTTCAAATACGTTTGAGTGATCAGTATGTGACTCATTGTGATGTGAGGGGGAGTGGCTTGTCAATTTAATGTTGTGTCTTGGAGCTGATGCATCATGCAAAGCGGAATTAAACTGTGATGTGTTCCCGCCTGAATGTTTGACAGTTTCAGCATGAGTATGCATGGTGTGGCAGCTGAGGGGTGTCTCAGTGTGAATGAGAACACGAGTAGGACGCTGTCTCTCTGGCAAATCCTGAAAAGGACTATTCTGATTGAAGGAATCGGGCTGAGCCTGATCAACACAGAATGGAGCTGGCGGCTTGTGATCAGTATTAGGAATAGATGTTTCTGCAAGCATTAGTATCCGCATCTCTTTATAATATATATGCTGATCTTCTACATATTTCTTAGTCCTTTGCAATGAATCATGTGAAGAATGAGGCTTTTTGCTTTCAGATTGCTGTTCTATTTCCCCAGTGTCTGCAGCTGCCTCAAACACTAATGCCTCAGCTGCAGCAGCTTCTGCTTCACTTTCATGATGGAGAGCATTCAGTGTAGCCTCTAAACGAGTCTCCTCTACTTTAAGCTGAGCCTGTACTTGAGCTTGCTTCACTCTTACTTCTATCTCCTTTTGTGCATATGTGGCTCTAGTCAGTGCTGCTTCTGCCTTTGCACGAGCCTCCAATGCAGCTACGCTTGCTGCAGACTTGCTTGAATGTCTTGATGATCGTGAAGACACTGATCTGGTTTTCAGACTATGTTTATCATTCGATGACATTATGAGGTGAAAGCAGCTTGAAATCCCACTCACTGATGCAACAATCACCGTTAAGTGTCTTTTTACTATTCTGCCCTCGTAAAAGAGTTCCCCTTCTTCAACTAGACAGACAGATGACTCCTTCCACAAGAAAGTTGAACTGAAGCATGGATTTATTAACACCACCACTTCAAATGCAAGTGGAACAGAGTAAAACTGAAATACAGAAAAAAGGGAAAATAAATGTCTAAATACTGGACTGTACATTAATAAATGAAACAGTTTGCTTGAGGTATATCTAAACATAATATACACAATAATGATCTAGATGCATGTAAGATCGTACTGAAACGTCTCTCTTATGATCTCAATATTATCCTATAATTACTGGCACTAATTCCAGACAAAAGATGGAAAACAGGCTTCTAGAAAATGCATTAATACTTACAGACAAAGCTTCTATAAATGATTGCAAAGATGATGAGGAGATTGAGCTGCTTTAACCGTGTGACTATCAGTTTGTTTTTGTGATTTATGAGGACATTCCATAGGCGTAATGGTTTTTATACTGGACAAACTGTATATTCTATCCCCCTACACTGCCCCTGTCCCTAAACCTACCCCTTACAGGAGACATGCTGGATTTTAACATTTTAAAAAAAAACAATTTTTTTTTTAATGTTTTTTAAACTATTTGAAATATGAGGACGCATGCAATGTCCTCATTTATCACGTGTAAGTTGTAATACCAGTATAATATGCATATCATTATACACATTTGTGTCCTCATATATCACAAAAACAAGCACACACACACACACACACACACACACTCTCTCTCTCTCTCTCTCTCTCTCTCTCTCTCTCTCTCTCTCTCTCTCTCTCTCTCTCTCTCTCTCCTCTCTCTCTCTCTCTCTCTCTCTCTCTCTCTCTCTCTCTCTCTCTCTCTCTCTCTCTCACACACACACACTCATTGCCAAGGGTTATACAACGATAAGTGGCTGTTTCGTGATGCCGGTCTAATACAGAATGATATTGCTCAAAGACAACAGAACATTTTAATGAATTATTGTGGAAATCGTTTTCTAATTAATAACTAAAAATGTCTTGGTTACATTGGGAGTGTTGGGAACTTTGGGCATGTGTTCGGGCCAGGTTCAGCGCAGTCAGGAGACACTTCAGCCAAAATACAGGATTTTAAGCGCAACTGTTCAGGCATATTATATTATAAACCCCTGATGGTAATCATGTTGCTTGTAGGATATACTTGATACTTGATAACATGTTAATCATATGAAAATATGGAGGATTTAACCCCGTCTCAAGAACCTGATGACCAGGTCGTGCTTTCACAGTTCAAAACCAATGGTAGAAAAAATTACAATGCTTAAACATGAGAATGAGGGAAATGTTGCAATGAATGATCCACACTACAAAATGTTAATGTGTATTGTCAACATTCAAAACTATTTTAACTCATCCAAACATTGTTTTTTCGTAGTAACTCTACACAAACATAAAATGATTAGCCCACATACACACCACACTACACACACAGATGTAAAACACTACTGTCTTTTGCTTGTTCAGTGTGCAGTGGAGTGTATAGGAGTTTGTCACATACATGTATGTGCACAAATACACTGTATAAACAGTATGTTTGATGAATGTTACAGTTATTGAACTGAACTATAAATCAACACTGAATATTGACACTATTGGCTTGTTAGCCAAGCTGCTTCTCAGGCGATTTTTTAATTTGTTACTATTGTGAAGCTGCTGTGAAACAATATATTGTAGCTCATATATATACAAAAATGCCAAGTCAGAAACTCAACTTTATTTCTAAACCACTGTGTAAGTGTGTGTGTGTGTGTGTGTGTGTGTGTGTGTGCATGTGTAGTATGTATATATATATATATATATATATATATATATATATATATATATATATATATATATATATATATATATATATATATATAATATATATGCACTATAAACAGAAATTCAAGGGGTAAAAATAATTAATTTATTTCTCAAAACTGAGTTTTGATTTCTATTTCACACATGATCATTGGGTGTAGGTCATCAGTAAATGAATGGCATGTAGAGAACTGTGTTTAGAGGTTTGCTAAATAGTTTTTTTTTTTCAAATACAAACTGACTGTACAGCGCATAATGTGCTTGCAGTTTTGCAGACTTGGTCTGAATATTCAGTACATGAGTGAATGGTTTCACTGAATGGGCCTCAAATTCCACTTTTATTGTGTAGAAATTTGAAAAAAAAAAAAAACTAATCTTTATGAAAATATTTATTAGTTAGTATCTTCAACATACATGAATTTTTTTTTCTGCCATAAAAGGCATACACACTGTATATGAAAATAGAAAACTTTAGAAAATAGAAAACAGAGAGAAAACTTTCTTGCACATTTGCACTCTTCTACATTACACAATGCTAATAATGAATAAATAGTGTCACAAGGTGACGAACCAGCAGCGGAACTATATATTCCACGGAGGAATGTTTCCGCCCGGAGCGCTCTCGACGCAACACCCAGTCAGCCTGATATGCGTCGCTACCATGGCAACAGCAGCCGCTGATGACAGAGTGACAGCAGGTGCGGCGCATCAAGGGGCTGTTTGGTGATTGGGACACACAGCGGCTTGAAACAGATAAAAACCAAGCTTTGGGAGACCAAGAGGTAGTTCGGCGTGGGTTCAGTGCAGGAAGTTCAGTGCAGTGTTCTGTGTTTGGTTTCGGGTGCTGTGTCCTGACCTTGTTCCGTCGAGGAAGGCTGAGAGTTTCTGTGGGACAACTTGACTGGCGAGATAGATCCGCGGAAGGGAATCCGCTACGAAGGATTGGGTGGAGTGGAACAAAGAAACAGAGGAGAAGTTGCCTTGGAAACATCAAGTCCCTGCCTGGGTAGAGATAAGTGCAAACCTTTTACTGGCCGTATGATATGTGATTTATATACCAAGACACCGTAATGAGAAGACAGCTGTTATGATGCACGAGTGAGATCACTATATATTCTTCCGTCTTACTGTCCCTGCTGTTCAGAACAAGGAGGTGGGCTGTGGCCTTATATTTCACAGAGTGGTTGAGAGTGACGTGAGTTGATGCTGTGCTCACCGTGTGTGTTTGAAGTGAAGCTACTGCATGCTTACTATACCAAATTCTGTCACGTGCCCATCGGCCTTGCCCTGTGTTGCAGTTTGGAGCCGCTGAAGAAGAGAATAAGCGACGGTGGAATTAAAGCTTGCGGTGTTCTGATTTATCATTGATGTTGTCTGGAGAACGGAGGAAGTCCAGTGATCTGCTGTTCGAGTGTCCCCCATCGAACGCCACGTGCATTCTGTGTTATCAACACTGTCGTGGGCTTTCTGCATCCCCTGTATAGGAAGGAACCAACCGTACTCGAGGTGCCCACCTGCTGTCTAGTCGACGCCCCTTTCACAGCCCTGAGCTTTCTGCATCCCCTGTATAGGGAAGAACGAACCGGACTCGAAGTATCTACCGGCTGTCTAGTCGACGCCCCTTTCACAGCCGTGAGCTTTCTGTATCCCCTGTATAGGGAAGAACAAACCGGACTCGAAGTATCTACCTGCTGTCTAGTCGACGCCCCTTTCACAGCCTGAGCTTTCTGCATCCCCGGTATAGGGAAGAACAAACCGGACTCGAAGTATCTACCTGCTGTCTAGTCGACGCCCCTTTCACAGCCCTGAGCTTTCTGCATCCCCTGTATAGGGAAGAACGAACCGGACTCGAAGTATCCACCTGCTGTTTAGTCGACGCCCCTTTCACAGCCGTGAGCTTTCTGCATCCCCTGTATAGGAAAGAACCAACTGGACTCGAAGTACCTACCTGCTGTCTAGTCGACGCCCCTTTCACAGCCGTGAGCTTTCTGCATCCCCTGTATAGGAAAGAACCAACCGGACTCGAAGTATCTACCTGCTGTCTAGTCGACGCCCCTTTCACAGCCGTGAGCTTTCTGCATCCCCTGTATAGGGAAGAACGAACCGGACTCGAAGTATCTACCTGCTGTCTAGTCGACGCCCCTTTCACAGCCGTAAGCTTTCCGCATCCTCTGTATAGGAAAGAACCAACCGTACTCGAAGTACCCACATGCGGTCTAGTCGACGCCCCTTTCACAGCCGTGAGCCTCCTGCATTCCCTGTATAGGAAGGAACCAACCGTACTCGAAGTACCCACCTGCTGTCTAGTCGACGCCCCTTTTTACAGCCGTGAGCTTTCTGCATCCCCTGTATAGGAAAGAACCAACCGTACTCGAAGTACCCACCTGC
This sequence comes from Chrosomus eos, assembly GCA_036326025.1. NCBI lineage: Eukaryota > Metazoa > Chordata > Actinopteri > Cypriniformes > Leuciscidae > Chrosomus > Chrosomus eos. Next base: position 1,561,005 of record CM070827.1, read on the forward strand.
TGTCTAGTCGACGCCCCTTTCACAGCCCTGAGCTTTCTGCATCCCCTGTATAGGGAAGAACGAACCGGACTCGAAGTATCTACCGGCTGTCTAGTCGACGCCCCTTTCACAGCCGTGAGCTTTCTGTATCCCCTGTATAGGGAAGAACAAACCGGACTCGAAGTATCTACCTGCTGTCTAGTCGACGCCCCTTTCACAGCCTGAGCTTTCTGCATCCCCGGTATAGGGAAGAACAAACCGGACTCGAAGTATCTACCTGCTGTCTAGTCGACGCCCCTTTCACAGCCCTGAGCTTTCTGCATCCCCTGTATAGGGAAGAACGAACCGGACTCGAAGTATCCACCTGCTGTTTAGTCGACGCCCCTTTCACAGCCGTGAGCTTTCTGCATCCCCTGTATAGGAAAGAACCAACTGGACTCGAAGTACCTACCTGCTGTCTAGTCGACGCCCCTTTCACAGCCGTGAGCTTTCTGCATCCCCTGTATAGGAAAGAACCAACCGGACTCGAAGTATCTACCTGCTGTCTAGTCGACGCCCCTTTCACAGCCGTGAGCTTTCTGCATCCCCCGTATAGGAAAGAACAAACCGGACTCGAAGTACCTACCTGCTGTCTAGTCGACGCCCCTTTCACAGCCGTAAGCTTTCCGCATCCTTTGTATAGGAAGGAACCAACCGTACTCGAAGTACCCACCTGCTGTCTAGTCGACGCCCCTTTCACAGCCGTGAGCCTCCTTCATTCCCTGTATAGGAAAGAACAAACTGGACTCGAAGTACTACCTGCTGTCTAGTCGACGCCCCTTCCACAGCTCTAAGTTTCCTGCACCCCCCGTATAGGGAAGGACCAACCGTACTCGAAGTACCCACCTGCTGTCTGGTCGACGCCCTTCCACAGCCGTAAGCTTCCTGCATCCCCTGCAGAGGAAAGAAACCTACAGTACCAGGAGTCCCTACCGGCTGTCCAGTCGACGCTCCTCTTCACCGCTGTAAATTTCTGTACTTGGGAGGTCGAGAAGAGGACAGTCCGCTCAGAGTCCGAGAAGGATAAGTCGTGCTTAGAGCACTTACCTGCTGGTCAGGTCCGCGTTCCCTCCATTGCCGAGAGCCTCGGCACCCGAAGAGTCCGAGGGGGTCGAGTGGACCCAGTCCCCACCTGTCGTCCAGCCGACGTCCCGGCGGCCACTGGATGCTGGGGAGGAAGGAGGAATTTTAATTAGGATGTACAAATTCTTTTAATCAATAAAGCCTGTTACATTTTATTTTCCTTGTCCGCCTGGTTTCTGGTCTGCTCCTCAGTGGTACATTCTAAAGGGAGGGGGTAGACCCAGTCGACCCTCCCGACCTGTGACAGATTATTGGCGTAGTCGGCAGGGTTACCACTGAGTTGAGCCACCAGAAGCCGTTATGGCAGAAGAAGAGGCACCGGGAGCACGAAGACAAGCCATGCCCATATTCATTGGAGCCCCTTGGGCCCAAAAGTACCAAGGTCCGGGATCGGAGATGAGTCTGTCGACATGGAGGGCCCAGGTCGAATATTTAGTCGGGCTCCAAGGTCTGGATGCCCCTCAGGGAGTGCAGTTCATCTTGAATTCCTTGGAAGGAGAAGCACTGAGGGAAGTGCGAGCAGCGCCAGAAGCGAACCGTACCACGGCTCAAGCTATCTTTGACTTCCTTTCGGGGCAATACGGCGATACCACTCCCGTAGCCGTTCTGCGAACACAGTTCTTCAACTGCAAACAAGGGCCGCGACAGACCATCCGGGCATTCACGCTACAGCTGAGAGAGCAGTTCGCTAGGCTAAGAGGAAGGCAAGACCATGGTCTAGGGGGTGAAGAGAGCCTGCTGCGAGACCAATTCCTCCTGGGGCTACGGGAAGGCCCCGTACGCCAAAGCCTGCGAATACAGGTCCGCCGGAACCCGGACTCGTCTTTTGACGAACTGAGACAAGAGGCTTTGGCCTTGGAACGGGATCACACGGTAGAGCCCTCAACGTGCATGGCTGCGAGTGCACCCGTCGACCCCCCACGCCCGGTCGAAGCGGAATGGAGACGTGCGTTACGAGAGGAGTTGAAAAAGGACGTCCAGGAACAGCTGGCCGAGCTATCCAACCCCTTCAGAGAAGAGCTCCGGCGTGAACGTTCCAGTCCATTGCTCCGAGAGCGGACCTATTCAGCGGGGAGCCGATTCCCAGAGCGACGCCCAGCTAGGCCCATGGGGCCGCGGTTCAGGTGGGACGAACAGGGACGCCCCATTTGTCATGGTTGTGGAGAGCCGGGTCATTACTTCCGCCAGTGCCGCTCCCGTCGGGGATCACAGGAGGATTTTTAGAGTTGCCGGCCACTGTGGGTCAAGTGGCTGGGACTCCCATGGTAGACCCCCTATTGATTACGAAGTCCAGAGCATGTTTGGTGGGGCATTGCCCCATTGTAGTGGCCCAGGTCAACGGGTTGGAAGTACAGTGCCTGTTAGACACTGGGTCACAAGTCACTCTGTTCTCTGAGAGCCTGTCACGAGAGCTATTTAAGGGCCAGGATTGCCTCACCTCAGAAGCCCCCTGGTTGACGCTACGGGGAGCCAACGGTCTGGACATCCCATACGTGGGATACCTGGTGACTGACTTGAAGATCCATGGAGTCGTTGTCCCCCAGAAAGGGGTGGTGATCGTTCGTGACGCCTGCCTGGGAAACCATCGCGCCTTGTTGGGCATGAACGTTATAGCAGAATGTTGGGAGGAACTGTTCCAAGGTGGACTAAAGCAGACGGCCTCGACCTCGGAAAGCCACGAGTGGGACCGGATCAAGGCCGATTGTCGGCGGGTTCGCCTTGCCGAGACGCGAGGAGATCGAGAGGGCACTGGGAGGACGGCGTGCCGATACGCGTTATCCATTCCCGCTCAGAGTGAGGCTGTGGTGTGGGCCAGGCTCCCCTCGCAACTCTATGGCCCGGGAGAGTGGGTATTGGTGGAACCCCATCCGGACGGCCCAAACCTTGAGGTAGCTCGGGGGCTAGCCACAGCACGGCGGGGGAGGATTTCTGTGAAAGTACGGAACGTGAATGCGTTCCCCGTCCTGTTGCATCGACATCAGTGTCTGGCCCGAGTCACAGGGGTGTGCCCGCAACAAGTGAGAGAGCCGGGTGAAGTGCAGTTTAACCGAGTAAGCCCCTCCGTAGTGGAAGTTGCCCTGACCCGAACTGGACCGCCGGTGGGTAGTGAGGGAGAGGAATTGCCTAATCACCTCCAGGGAGGGTCACTACGCGGTGAAGGACTGGGAGAGGAACAGACTGGGCGGCTCCAGGATTTCCTGCTCAAATGGCAGCACTTGTTCTCGACTCACGACGAGGACTATGGCCGGACGGACATTGTAAAACATCAGATTCCGACCGGGGACGCCGCCCCGAGTAGAGAACGTTATCGACCAGTGCCACCGACCCTGTATTCTGAGGTCCGCACCCTCCTGCGAGGAATGTTGGACAAGGGGATTATCCGGGAAAGTAGTAGCCCTTGGGCCGCCCCTATCGTACTGGTGCGCAAGAAAAATGGTTCCTGGAGATTCTGTGTGGATTACCGTAAGCTGAACCAGGTGACTAAGCGGGATGCTTTCCCCCTGCCCCGAGTAGAGGATTCACTCACCAGTCTTACACAGTCCGCATGGTATTCTACTCTCGACTTGGCCAGTGGGTACTGGCAGGTACAGGTGGACGAGCGGGACAGGGAGAAGACAGCCTTCACGACCCCTTTCGGACTATACGAGTGGGAACGGATGCCGTTTGGCCTTTGCAACGCCCCAGCCACGTTCCAGCGGCTTATGCAGCGGTGCCTGGGAGGTCAGTTGACGGAAACCACGCTGGTCTACCTCGATGACGTCATTGTCTATTCGCCGGACTTTGAGACTCACCTCCAACATCTGGAGCAAGCTTTCCGCGCCCTGGACAAATACGGGCTAAAGCTGCAACCTGACAAGTGTCAGCTTTTCCGGAAAGAGGTGAAGTTTCTGGGCCATGTGGTGAGTGCAGCTGGGATCGCTGTGGACCCAGAGAAGGTGTCGGCTGTGCAAGGGTGGGAGGCGCCGAAGACTGTGCGACAGGTCAGATCCTTCCTGGGGTTTGTCGGATATTACCGGCGGTTCATTCAGGACTTCTCCAAAATCGCCAAGCCCATTAACCAGCTGCTCGGGGGCACGGGACGTTCGAGGGGCCGGGGATCTCCCGCGGTTCAGTGGGACCAGGCATGTGAGGCTGCATTCCGGAGGCTTAAACAGGAACTACTACAGGCCCCGATTCTGGCCTATGCAGACTTCTCCCAGCCTTTCATCTTGTACACTGATGCCAGCCATCTCGGCCTGGGTGCCGTGCTAGCCCAAAAACAGCAGGGGAAGGAGAGGGTGATTGCATACGCCAGCCGAAGCTTACACCCGGCAGAGAGGAACGATGCTAACTATAGTTCCTTCAAACTTGAGTTGTTGGCCATGAAGTGGGCAATGAGCGAAAAGTTCAAGGACTACCTGTGGGGGACCAAGGTTCTGGTGGTAACGGACAACAGCCCTCTGGTACATCTTCAGACGGCAAGGCTGGGGGCTGTCGAACAGAGATGGGTGGCACAACTGGCGAATTTCGACTACCAGCTGAAGTATCGGCCAGGGAAAGAGCATACGAATGCTGATGTGCTGTCGAGGTTTCCGGTGGCGGGTCCAGTAGTTCAGGGGCCCAACTCTAGCTCCGAGGAGGAGGAAAGAGCAATGGTGGGGATCGTGGAAGCGCCTGGATCATCGCAGGAAGAGGCCCCCAATGGGTGGGGCTGGGACCCACAGTGTTGGAGGTCGAGACAAGCGGAGGATGAAGGGTTGCGGACGGTACGAGAGTGGGTCGAGACTGGGAAATGGCCAGAGGTCAGAGAACGCCGGGCTCAGACTCAGGCAGTTCGAGGGTTGCTAGGACAATGGGAAAGGTTGGCTTTGAGGGAGGGGGTGCTCTGTCGCTCCATCCAGGACCCTAACCTGGGCGAGAAGACCTGGCAAATAGTAGTTCCGGAGGGGCAACATCGGTCCCTGCTACAGGCCTATCACACCCAGTTGGGCCATCAGGGCCTGGAGAAGACGATCTCGCTATTGCGACGCCAGTTCTATTGGCCTGGGATGGAGAGGATTACCAAGGCCTACCTTCAGGGATGCCCTAGGTGCACCCTGTTTAAGACCAGGAAGGAGATCCGAGCCCCATTGGTCCCGATTCAGGCAAAGGCTCCCATGCACATGGTCGCCATGGACTATCTGACGCTGGGAAGGCCGGTGGACCGGATTCAGAACATCTTGGTGGTGACAGACCTATTCACCAAATATGCCTGGGCCATTCCCACCTTGGACCAAACTGCTACCACCACCGCGAATGCCTTGTGGAGGGCTGTGATTCAGCCTTTTGGGTGCCCTGAGATATTCCACTCCGACCAGGGGCCGAACTTTGAGTCCAGGGTGGTCCATGAGTTGTGCCAGCTGTACGGGGGTAGGAAGACCCACACGACACCGTACCATCCCCAAGGGAATGGAGGATGCGAGAGGTTTAACCAAACATTGCTGGGCCTATTGGGAACGTTGGAGATGGATCAGCAGGGCCATTGGGCGGATACGCTTCCGGCACTGATCCAAGCGTATAACAACAGCGTGCATAGCACCACTGGGTATGCTCCAACATATCTAATGTTTGGAAGACACGTGCGGCTACCAGCCGACTTAGTAGCGGGGGCTGCTATCCAAGAGGAGGAAGGGAGCTTGTCAGACTGGGTGGCGAGGCACCACCAGCGACTCCACTGGGCGTATGGCCGGGTCTCGGACCGGATTAACCAGGCGGGGGCAAAGAGCAAGAGACTGTACGACCGAACAGCTCGGGAAGCCCCATTGCTCCCAGGAGAGAGAGTCTTGGTGAGGGATAATCGTCGCCAAGGGAAGGGTAAGCTGAGTGATCGGTGGGAGCCTCGGCCCTATGTGGTCTTACGACAGCCACGTCCAGATCAACCCGTGTATGCTATCCGACCCGAGGGGAGAGCGGGCCCAGAACGGGTGCTCCACCGGAATCTGATTCGCCCTTGCCCGAACTACCCAAATCCCAGAGAGGAAGCCCCCCCGGTTGTGGCAGCACCAGGGCCGTTACTGGTAGGATGGGGAGTGGTCCCCAGGGGCTTGGGCCCAGCACCGGGACCGGTGAGACCCGAGTCTCCGCCGAGGCGGTCCCAGAGGGAGAACCGAGGTCGACCCCCGGTGAGGTATGGAGACTGGGAGAGCGGAACCCGTTCTCGGGACTAGAACGGATTGGCGGGGGAGTATGTCACAAGGTGACGAACCAGCAGCGGAACTATATATTCCACGGAGGAATGTTTCCGCCCGGAGCGCTCTCGACGCAACACCCAGTCAGCCTGATATGCGTCGCTACCATGGCAACAGCAGCCGCTGATGACAGAGTGACAGCAGGTGCGGCGCATCAAGGGGCTGTTTGGTGATTGGGACACACAGCGGCTTGAAACAGATAAAAACCAAGCTTTGGGAGACCAAGAGGTAGTTCGGCGTGGGTTCAGTGCAGGAAGTTCAGTGCAGTGTTCTGTGTTTGGTTTCGGGTGCTGTGTCCTGACCTTGTTCCGTCGAGGAAGGCTGAGAGTTTCTGTGGGACAACTTGACTGGCGAGATAGATCCGCGGAAGGGAATCCGCTACGAAGGATTGGGTGGAGTGGAACAAAGAAACAGAGGAGAAGTTGCCTTGGAAACATCAAGTCCCCTGCCTGGGTAGAGATAAGTGCAAACCTTTTACTGGCCGTATGATATGTGATTTATATACCAAGACACCGTAATGAGAAGACAGCTGTTATGATGCACGAGTGAGATCACTATATATTCTTCCGTCTTACTGTCCCTGCTGTTCAGAACAAGGAGGTGGGCTGTGGCCTTATATTTCACAGAGTGGTTAAGAGTGACGTGAGTTGATGCTGTGCTCACCGTGTGTGTTTGAAGTGAAGCTACTGCATGCTTACTATACCAAATTCTGTCACGTGCCCATCGGCCTTGCCCTGTGTTGCAGTTTGGAGCCGCTGAAGAAGAGAATAAGCGACGGTGGAATTAAAGCTTGCGGTGTTCTGATTTATCATTGATGTTGTCTGGAGAACGGAGGAAGTCCAGTGATCTGCTGTTCGAGTGTCCCCCATCGAACGCCACGTGCATTCTGTGTTATCAACACTGTCGTGGGCTTTCTGCATCCCCTGTATAGGAAGGAACCAACCGTACTCGAGGTGCCCACCTGCTGTCTAGTCGACGCCCCTTTCACAGCCCTGAGCTTTCTGCATCCCCTGTATAGGAAGAACGAACCGGACTCGAAGTATCTACCGGCTGTCTAGTCGACGCCCCTTTCACAGCCGTGAGCTTTCTGTATCCCCTGTATAGGGAAGAACAAACCGGACTCGAAGTATCTACCTGCTGTCTAGTCGACGCCCCTTTCACAGCCTGAGCTTTCTGCATCCCCGGTATAGGGAAGAACAAACCGGACTCGAAGTATCTACCTGCTGTCTAGTCGACGCCCCTTTCACAGCCCTGAGCTTTCTGCATCCCCTGTATAGGGAAGAACGAACCGGACTCGAAGTATCCACCTGCTGTTTAGTCGACGCCCCTTTCACAGCCGTGAGCTTTCTGCATCCCCTGTATAGGAAAGAACCAACTGGACTCGAAGTACCTACCTGCTGTCTAGTCGACGCCCCTTTCACAGCCGTGAGCTTTCTGCATCCCCTGTATAGGAAAGAACCAACCGGACTCGAAGTATCTACCTGCTGTCTAGTCGACGCCCCTTTCACAGCCGTGAGCTTTCTGCATCCCCTGTATAGGGAAGAACGAACCGGACTCGAAGTATCTACCTGCTGTCTAGTCGACGCCCCTTTCACAGCCGTAAGCTTTCCGCATCCTCTGTATAGGAAAGAACCAACCGTACTCGAAGTACCCACATGCGGTCTAGTCGACGCCCCTTTCACAGCCGTGAGCCTCCTGCATTCCCTGTATAGGAAGGAACCAACCGTACTCGAAGTACCCACCTGCTGTCTAGTCGACGCCCCTTTTTTACAGCCGTGAGCTTTCTGCATCCCCTGTATAGGAAAGAACCAACCGTACTCGAAGTACCCACCTGCTGTCTAGTCGACGCCCCTTTCACAGCCCTGAGCTTTCTGCATCCCCTGTATAGGGAAGAACGAACCGGACTCGAAGTATCTACCGGCTGTCTAGTCGACGCCCCTTTCACAGCCGTGAGCTTTCTGTATCCCCTGTATAGGGAAGAACAAACCGGACTCGAAGTATCTACCTGCTGTCTAGTCGACGCCCCTTTCACAGCCTGAGCTTTCTGCATCCCCGGTATAGGGAAGAACAAACCGGACTCGAAGTATCTACCTGCTGTCTAGTCGACGCCCCTTTCACAGCCCTGAGCTTTCTGCATCCCCTGTATAGGGAAGAACGAACCGGACTCGAAGTATCCACCTGCTGTTTAGTCGACGCCCCTTTCACAGCCGTGAGCTTTCTGCATCCCCTGTATAGGAAAGAACCAACTGGACTCGAAGTACCTACCTGCTGTCTAGTCGACGCCCCTTTCACAGCCGTGAGCTTTCTGCATCCCCTGTATAGGAAAGAACCAACCGGACTCGAAGTATCTACCTGCTGTCTAGTCGACGCCCCTTTCACAGCCGTGAGCTTTCTGCATCCCCCGTATAGGAAAGAACAAACCGGACTCGAAGTACCTACCTGCTGTCTAGTCGACGCCCCTTTCACAGCCGTAAGCTTTCCGCATCCTTTGTATAGGAAGGAACCAACCGTACTCGAAGTACCCACCTGCTGTCTAGTCGACGCCCCTTTCACAGCCGTGAGCCTCCTTCATTCCCTGTATAGGAAAGAACAAACTGGACTCGAAGTACTACCTGCTGTCTAGTCGACGCCCCTTCCACAGCTCTAAGTTTCCTGCACCCCCCGTATAGGGAAGGACCAACCGTACTCGAAGTACCCACCTGCTGTCTGGTCGACGCCCTTCCACAGCCGTAAGCTTCCTGCATCCCCTGCAGAGGAAAGAAACCTACAGTACCAGGAGTCCCTACCGGCTGTCCAGTCGACGCTCCTCTTCACCGCTGTAAATTTCTGTACTTGGGAGGTCGAGAAGAGGACAGTCCGCTCAGAGTCCGAGAAGGATAAGTCGTGCTTAGAGCACTTACCTGCTGGTCAGGTCCGCGTTCCCTCCATTGCCGAGAGCCTCGGCACCCGAAGAGTCCGAGGGGGTCGAGTGGACCCAGTCCCCACCTGTCGTCCAGCCGACGTCCCCGGCGGCCACTGGATGCTGGGGAGGAAGGAGGAATTTTAATTAGGATGTACAAATTCTTTTAATCAATAAAGCCTGTTACATTTTATTTTCCTTGTCCGCCTGGTTTCTGGTCTGCTCCTCAGTGGTACATTCTAAAGGGAGGGGGTAGACCCAGTCGACCCTCCCGACCTGTGACAATAGCCTATATATTTTTCAAGAATTTACAATTACAACATTTATATATATATATATATATATATATATATATATATATATATTTTAACAAAGTTAAAAACCGGACTTCGGTGTGCTCAGATGTGTGCGCACTGCAGTTGCTAGGAAACACAGACGCGCGCAGATTTCTGTCGCGCGGGTCAGCTTTTGTTTTGGTTAAACTGCGTTGCTTAGGTTTATTACTGTGTTGCAAATAGATAATTTCTATTACCCTTAATATAATTTATATTAAATACACTGACAAATAAAATAAAATTGTTAAACTCAAACTTTAGATTTACTGGGGCACAGCAGATTTATACTGGGGCACATGGTCTAGCAACGCCCCAGAGTGCCGTTATGGTAACATTGTGCGCTGTGATTGGTCAGGATCATTCAGGACATTTAAGGGCATCTGGGCCTTTTGTACAGCCGCCCCGAATTCAAGATCTCAAAAAGGTCTATATCTTGTCCTGGTCATCCTCAGGTAGGGCTGGAAGCTGGATGAGGCGAGCCACAACTCGCATGTAGGTCCTACCTTTGACATTTACACTACCTGTCCGGACCCACCTATCTGCGCCTGGGAACACCTGGGTCATTCTGCCTACTGCCAGAAGACACGAGGAAGTTGGGGATCGACGATCATGACCACGTCCCCGCTCTCTAGTGACTTCTTTTCTGTCTTCCACTTCTGGCGGGCTTGGAGACTGGGTAAGTAATACCTGAGGAAATGTCTCCAAAAATGTTCTGCCAACAGTTGGCTGTGGCGCCAGCGTCTGCGACTCAGGATCTCTGACTCTTGGTAGACTACCTGAGGTAAGGATGCGTCTCTACGACCGATCAGGAAGCAGTACGGGGTGATTGGATCAGGGTCGCTACGTCAGAGGAGGTATACCCAAGGGGCTTTGCGTTGAGAATACCTTCGACCTCGACCAGAACTGTTTTTAAAACTTCCTCAGTGACAGTCTGAGCACCGATGGTCACTCTGAGGGCTGCTTTTTCTTCTTTCTTTTTGTTATTTTTCCTGATTATTTCATCATCCTGAGTGCTGGCTATGAATTGATGTTTTCTGGGTCGGAGTTCCTGGATTCCGGATTTTCGTTCTGACTCTCATGTTCGCGGAAGGAGTCGTGACTGGCGAGCCGCACGGACCTAACAGTAACAGTGAATGGATTGCGTGAAATTGAGTATCGTTGCTGATTTGGAATGGTAGGAAACTGAACTAAAAACACTTAGTCTTTTCACTGTTCATTCGCAAGGATTTCAGTCAAGAGGAGAGACTGAGTAACGAACAATACCTATCATTGTCGTTTAAGGATTTCGACCATATTCACAAAGTTGTGTGAATGTAACTTTGAGAGACTGTGAGACCGAACTCGTTTGTGGAAAAAAAAAGGGTTAAATCCCTGTGAAGGGAATTTAAGTTGAATTTTGTATATAATTGTTTTTTTTTTCTTTTTGTTGCATTAACTGTTGCAAATGTGATTGCTTTTATTTATTCTTTTATTCTATATTTTTGTTTTGAAAGTTGGAAGCAAGGTATCAAATGGTGAATTTAACACTTGATTACATTCTAAATTAAGATCTTCAGCTATAAAGTGCATTCAGTGTTACTGGTGGTGACTAAATTTGAATTTATTTGATTTATTTAATTTTTTATTTAATTTTATTTTATTCCCAAAGAAAAAAAATGAAATGCGAGTAAGACAAAGAGGGAACAAATGAGATTAATGTAATAATTTACATAGTGTTTACAAGACGAGTGATTATACTTACCTTTTGAGTCATTTAGGGCATTTGAAAAAAAGTGTATAGAGTATTTTTGTTTATTTGAAAAGTACAAATTGTATTTTTTTTCTTCCTTCTTTCCTATATTATCATTTTTTTTTCTTTCATACTTCCCAGTTATGAATTCAAGTTTCTGAATTCAATACAAACTAAATACAAATCAGTTAAACATCATACCTTGTGTGAGTGACTCATTATTGTTGCAACCTCCTTATTCTCTCCAGGCGAATTTAGACTTCTGATCAAACTGGTCCATACTCAGACTTTGTGTCTATCAAATTGATTGAAGGGTTACAAGTTGACGAGCCAGCCAGGAGAATTTGGAGTGTCATACAACAATAGTAATTTCTCAGTGTGAGAAAGCAGTGTAGAACAGTTAAGAATTATGGACATTGTGAGACGAGAGAAAGTGCGTGTTCGTGATGCCGTTCTAGTGAGCGGTATAACACTATCTGAATCCGATCAAGATCTTGAGTCATGGCTGATGTGCTATGGTAGCATAAAACGAACCTTACTCATTGATAGTCCATCCTCTGAATTTCATCAGCAAGCTATAATAGAGTTCCAATATAGCTCAGCTATGGATGCGCTGCGATCCTTGTTGCCATTACGAATTGTTAATACTTCTAATGCAGACACCTTCTTTAATGTGTGTGCATTGAGCAGTGTTTACTCGCAGATGACTGAGGGTGATGTCACTAGCAATTATCTGGAGGAACTGCAAGAAATTGCGAGATTTAGCGGAAAACCCTTACAGGTTATAATTCAAGAGGAGCTTAAGAAGCTTAATGCTGATAGTGCTTTCGTTGAACCATCACCCACGTCAAGTGATGAAAATGATTGTCCTATTGTGGTTGATTCTCAAACCCGTCGATCATCTCAGTCACAAAGAGTAGTTGAAGAGATGACTGCACCTTCAATATCAGATAGTGTACCTTTGTCAAGTAGCCAGCAAAGCAAAGATCAAAACCTGACCAAGACTAACGAGGCAAATGCGGTGCCCTTGTGTACTGCTCTGCCCATGAATGTAATAAGCCCCCTAGCGTACAACGAGTTGTAGTCGAACATATCGTGCGTGCTACTGATGCTGTATCAACTCAGTATGTTCCTGTGCGCTTGAGGTCATTTTCAGGGAAAGTTCCCCGACCAGCTAATGAACCCAACTTTGATACCTGGAGGGCGAGCGTTGGTTTTTTGCTTGATGACCCATCCATTTCTGACTTGTCCCGAACCAGAAAAATACTGGACAGCCTTTTACCGCCAGCGGCTGATGTTGTAAAGCACATTGGCCCTCAATCCTCTCCCGTGGTTTATTTAGAGCTGTTAGAGTCCGTCTATGGATCAGTTGAAGATGGCGACGAGTTATTGGCAAAATTTATGACATTGTTGCAAAACCAAGGGGAGAAACCCTATTGTGTCCCAACATGGTGTGAGTACTGACCCAAATAAAATAGAAGCCGTAAAAACCTGGCCGAGACCACAAAATCTAAGAGAGTTGAAATCCTTTTTAGGATTTGCTGGGTATTACCGTAGATTCGTACAGGACTTTTCCAAGATTGTTAGACCCCTTAATAATCTCACAGCCGGGTATCCCCCAGTTAGGAAGAGAACTAAGTGTAAGGAAGTAAATCGGCCCTACTTCAACACAAAGAGCCGTTAGGGGATAGATGGACTGTTGAATGCCAACAAGCGTTTGAAAACACTGTGAACAAATTGACAACTGCTCCAATTTTGGGTTATGCCGATCCCAAGCTACCTTATCTTTTGCATACTGATGCCAGCACCATCGGGCTCGGTGCTGCTTTGTATCAAGAGCAGGAGGGCCAGCTAAGGGTCATTGCGTATCCCAGTCGGGGTTTGACTCGCAGTGAAGCTAAGTATCCAGCTCATAAGCTGGAGTTTTTAGCGCTTAAGTGGGCAGTTACCGTTAAGTTTAGTGACTATTTGTATGGGAGTGAATTCACAGTAGTGACAGATAGTAATCCCTTAACGTATGTCCTAACTTCAGCAAAACTTGATGCCACAAGCTACCGGTGGTTGTCCAGTCTGTCCACTTTTAACTTCAAACTCCAGTATCGAGTAGGTACCCAAAATCAAGACGCAGACGGATTGTCTCGCCGTCCGAATGGTCAGCTCAGGGATGATTTGGAGTCCCAGAAGGAACGGGAACGCATAAGACAGTTCACTACCGTCTAGGTGAGGCCGAACAGGGGCAGCAGGTTATGTTTCCTGAGGGGGTGAGGGCTATATGTGAGCGGAATCAGATTCACCAACCTTCTCCTGTAGCTTTAGTTGAGTCCTTAGTTGTGACTGCAGATGCATTACCACAGGCATTTATGGATGAGTGTGACCATGGCCTACCTGCCATTCCTAGATTGTCTGAGAATGATTTGATGCGTGGACAGAGGGAGGACCCTGAAATAAGACAGGTCATTGAATGTCTAGAGTCTAACGAAAAACACAGTGTGAAAGGGAAGCCATTGGAAGTGGTTTTGTGGCTTAAGGAATGGAATAAGTTTGAAATGAGAAACGGGTTGTTGTATCGGAAGCGTCTGGACCAAGGGAAAGTGAAAAGACAGCTAGCATTGCCTAAAGATCTCAGGGAGATGGTACTTACCTGTTTGCACGATGATATGGGCCACCTAGGCGTGGAAAGGACCCTTGATCATCTTCGTTCCCGGTTTTATTGGCCACGAATGGCAAATGCCAAGGAAAGGAAGATCAGGACTTGCGAGCGTTGTGTCAGAAGAAAGTCTCCCGTGCAGAAGGCTGCTCCATTAGTAAACATACAGACCAGCAGCTCATTAGAGTTGGTCTGTATGGACTTCTTGTCAGTAGAACCCGACAGCAGCAACACTAAAGACATTTTGGTCATCACTGATCACTTTACGAAGTACTCTGTCGCTATTCCCACTCAAAATCAGAAAGCTCAGACTGTTGCTAAGTGCCTCTGGGACCAATTTTTAGTACATTATGGGTTTCCAGAGAAGCTACACAGCGATCAAGGGCCAGATTTTGAGTCCCATACTGTAAGGCCTTCTAACTCGATCCAATGGCGGTATGCGATTAGAGGTGAAGGTCTCACGCGTGTTCCGTCTTTTCTCATGGCAAAGAGATTTTTAATTAAATGTGATAATTTTCTATGTATTAACTCGTTTCATCTGACTCCATAAAATGAAAAGGTTTTTCAATGATATCTGTGCATCATTAAATATCCGTTAGTGTTTGACTATTCCTTTTAACTCCAATGAAAATAAAGTCAAAGTCTGTTAGAATAATCAAATATAACAATTTATTATGTCAGGTAAATGTCTTATTACAATTCCATAATCGATTGAAAGATAATCAATGCAAACCATCAAATGTTCTAGAACAAAGAGGAAAATCCTTTACCCGACATTGTATGGCTACGTGAGCTGAGAGTCGCGAGACCCTCAACCACACGGGCTATTCTGAATACAGAAAAAGGCCCCGATCTTCTAGCTGCATTTCCTTATATACCCAGACCTCATTTCATATGTAAACAAGAGTTCACAGTGGAAATTTACTGTGTTTCCCCCCGCCCAGACTTACTGGGGGCAGAAGTTGACCATTTGTTAACAGTGGTACTTTGCATTCATGAATTTACACCTTTTTGGGAGTAGAACCATAGAGACCACATTCCTTTGTGTGCCAGATATCCCTAAACTCTTAAAAACCTTATTTCCTTTTGTTTTACTTATTTGGAAATGAGACATTATTACCAGTCACCCTGAGACCTTTAAAATGATACTAAACAATAATCATTCACATTAAACCCATATAAATTATTGTGTGAGTGTGGGCGATCTCTGTAAGAGAGGGGGATGTGGGGAAGGAGTGTATGTCGTTTCTTTCAGTCTTACAGATCCCTCCTTGACCCCGTGGGTCACATTCAGACACTTAAGGGGTCATAGTAAGACGTTTGTCGTAATCCTTGGTGTAACTCAACAATTGTCTTTGCAATGTTATCATCTGTAGAAGCCCATAGGGCTGTGTTCACCTGCAGAACACCTGGTCTCACCAGGTGTATGTAGCATGAGTCCAGCAGGTGGATGAGGTGTTCAGGCTTTCTTCCGGTGTTCCAGTGATGTGAGCAAAGTTCATAGAGTCCATCTGGACCTTTTGACTTGTTCAGTTGACGTGTCATTCCTTCATGGAGAAACTTCCCTTTCTCTGGCATCTTCCCCAGGGCGACAATCTGTCCCTTCTTGACCAATCCTGTTACCTCCAGCGGTGCGGTTGTCTGGACAGACCTCAGTGGGTGAAGGGGCTCTTCTTGGCTTCACACTGCCTTGTGTGAGACATCTGAAAAGCATCTTAAATGTCCGCTTTACGATTGAGCACATATGAACTTGAACTCGTGAAGAAATGCATAGAAACGCATAATGCAACAAAACAAAATCATGTCATGTTCAATGTAGAATACCATGTTCTTGTCAGCAAGTGTGAATGTTACATCTGTCTCATATGTTCCTCACGGTCCTGACTGGTAAGGATGTCTCATATTAAATATCCAATTCTTAAATATATATATATATATATTTTGATCTGAATTATACAAAGGAAATGCAGCAAGAGGTCAGTGTAATCAAAGCAATGAAATAGATTCTGTGGATCAAGAAGTCATGTAATAACAACAATACTATTCAATAAATGCATATGTATATAATAATCAGTGTTTGTTCAGGAATCTGCCAATGCAAGCCACTTATGCAGATATAAGGAGTGACTTGGAACATGTTTAGTCATACGAGAATGGAGATTGTTCATTCCTTGCAACAGGTGTGAGAGAGTGTGTGTTTGTGTGAGGGTGTGTGTGCGTGTCTGTGTGTGAGTGTGAGAGTTTGTGTGAGAGAAAGAGAGGGAGAGAGTGTGTGTGTGTTTTTTGGCTATGAGTCACAGTCAATGACAAAGTTAAATTGTAAAATTCTGTAATTGATTGAAGCGCTCACACTTCAGATCTATTTGTTATTTTTGATGTTTCTGTTATTAGTGGTTTGTTGAGAAATCATGGGCCCTATGATTTTTCAACCACCCTAACAACAATCAGAAAGTTTAAACATTTTTAAATTTAATAGCAGGTTTGCCTCTGCTTTAATTTTGTTTTTGCATCATTGATGTGACTGTAGCCATTAGTATGTATATTACAGGGTTTTCCCATGAGTTGGCAGAGTGTTGTGAATAGCGTATGCTATGTCATGGGATCAGCTTTACCATCCTATGTGTGTGAAGCTATCTGGATCTGTTAGTGTGAAGATGCACAGATCTTTAGTGAAGTGACACTTTTGGACTCTATGTCATCCTTATCTTCTCATGATGTGTAGTGTTCAGTCTGGATAGACTTGGATCTATTCCAGGTCATGATGACGTGAGGGTGTAGTGATGGAGGAGTGTGTCCAGTGTTCATGTCTAGGAGATGGGTGGAATATAATCTATTACAATTGTGTTGCAAATTTAGTTCCAGTTCTAAACTGGGAGGCCATGCTAATGTAGTGGTTTGTGAGATGTAAATGGCCTTAGAAGTGTCTTTTCCCCCATCTCCTGTATCTCAGGTTATATTCTAACAATCTCGCTGTCCTGGCTCTGATCCAGGTGAGGTCCGGCCCGTCCTGGTATCCGTCCTCCGAGGAATTGTAGAAGTAAACCTGACAGAAACAAATGCAGAGAGAACCACAGTTAATTCTGACGTTTTCAACAGTTTCAAATTCAGACATGTGGAATTCTTTTGCTTGCTCCATTATCATGTCCATTGCAATTTTAATTCCGGTTGTCACATGAAACCAAGTTTCATTGACCAGGTCTGAATTATTGCTGTTGTTTCAGTGCAGTGTGTGACACCTTAAAGCTGCTCTTGCAGTCGAGCCTTCACAGTCTGCTGTGTCATGAGCATTAGAGATCACAGTTCTGCTGGGGACATTCTCTGGCTTTACCTCAAGTTGCTTTCATTACAGTCAGATCTGTGGGCATAAATTATTTCACCTGTTTCGCTGTTGCCTGCTGCTTAGCATTTGCTGTTTTCTGGTGTTGTTCACACATTTGGTTAGTGCAGATCTCTTGTGACCTGCAAAGGCTGTGGTACTTCTGTCTGATTCAACACCCTCCTTGTAAATGTGCTTCCTTTATCAGTTTGCTATTACCTGTGCCACACTTCTGGGAGTGTTTTTTAAAGGCAAAAATAAAAGCAAGTCACACTTCTCCAATTAATGCCCTGCTTGGCGATTACAATATAATGTATATTATAATTCGAGTTATAATACAATTATATTATATTTAAGAATATAAATGGAATTATACTATTTCTGGTCTCTGAAGAGTCTCTGCTCGTTCTCGTGTCAATACATTTGAATATGAAAAGGTTTTTTGGTTCAGGGCTGACGCACATTCGCTGTTTCTTATGTAGATTTCTAATTTTAACGTTTGATAATTCTATTTTACTCTTAATTATATTTCACCCACTTAGACCAGGAAACTATGTCGCTCTGCAGTCCTTCTCCCAAGTCCGCACGACACACTCCGCCAGTTCCGGTCAACAAATCAGAGGTAAGTTTGACTCAATATCTAGGATCTGCCGTATTCACACGTACAATCAAAGATATATATATACAAGTCCCCTTGAAGGCCTCCTCTAGAACTTAAATCAATGTTTTACTTTAGTAGGGACGATTGACCACCATAAAAGATCAAGTCGATCAACTTAACTTCTCTTAAAATGGCTTCAGGTCAAGCCCGTGGTCGGAACCACGTACGTTTATCCAAAGTAATCACGAACTTAAAACAGTGGATATAGACACACCCGAAACTAGATTGATCCAAGCAGCGTTTGCTGATTCTAGTTGGAAATTACTTGCCTCCTCGTTCAAGTACACTTAAAATGATACCGGATATTAGCCGTCGCTAATCTGACGCGAAAATGTGGAAACATACGAATCCGATAATCTAGGGGGAAAAATTCTCAAGAGTCATTCAGAATTAATTCAAACGTAACTATTCATAAATTTTGTATGCGAAAAACAGCTCAGAATGTGCGTTCTCTGAAGCTTTGAATATAAAAAGGGTTTGTGTTTAAGGATTAATGAGATGCGCGTTCACTGTTTCTGACTTTCAAACTAACTGTAAATCACATTGTAAACCACCAAATTTAGCATAGACACACGTGTTTAATTCCGTTTACACAGGATGCATGACCTATAACACAACATCTACAGCCTTTACCTAAGTGATACAAACATTTACAGTAAATCAATCCTGCGTAAAGAATAAACTTACAATTAGTCTATGTGCATGTTGTAGCACAAACAACTAAAGTGTGTTCTATGAGTACAATGTTAAGCACAATTCCAAAATTGAAAATGAACAGAATCGTCGCATGCTCTTTTAATCCCATCGGTGTTAACGTTTAAGCTTTTAAATGCAATATAGAGTTTTCCCAGATTAGTTTAAATTTAGTATAGGATATTGATGTTTTCAATGTGGCTTTGGGCCCACCGGTGACACAAAGGGTTAGACGTTTTAAATGCAATGCAGCATGGTTTTAGCATTTAGCATTAGCCTTGAGCGTTTTGAAAATATGGACAATAGCATTCAGTATTATCCTTGATATTTGAGTTTTAGCCTGTAAATAATATCATCCTGTTTTCGCCAAATCTGACGCGAAAGATGTGGAATTATATGAATAAAAAACAGTCTTTCAGATTCATTCAGAATTAGTTAAAACGTGACAATATTTCGTTCTCCGAACATGAAGTGTTTCTGTTTCGAAAACTTTCAAGAATTAATTAGCATTGTGAATCACATTATAACCACATTCAGCATAGACACACACATGTTTAATTCAGTTCACACAGGACACGTGGCCTAGAATGCAACATCAACAGCCTTTACCTAAGTGTTCCAAAAACACTTACAGTAAAGCAATCCTGTGTTTAAAGAATAAACTTACAATTAGCCTATGTGCACATATAGTAGCACAAACAACTATAAAGTGTGTTCTATGAGTGCGTTACATTGTGTGAAGCACAACTCTAAATTTGAAAATACAAATTATTGCATTATTGCTTTTAATCCCATCTGTGTTAAAGTGGAAGCTTTCAAATGCAATATAGAGTTCGTCAAGATTAGTTTAGGTTTATTATAGAATATTATTCAATGTGGCCTTGGGCCCACGGTGGGCTGGTCACACAAAAGGGTTAAGCGTTTTGAATGCATGGCTTTAGCGTTTAGCATTAGCATTGGACGCAGCATGGCTTTTAGCATGGGACATTATTTTTTAAGCAGCATGGAAAATACTAGCATTTAGCCCTGCTAACTGCTTCTTAGCCTGTAAATCATATCATTGTGTTTTTTCAAAGTTTACTTTATCATAAACAATGCATCGATCTGTCCTATTTATAAAATCACGTGTTTTCCGATCGTTTACACACTTAGATTTGTATTTCTGTTGTTTGCCGATTCTCTTCACGTGTTGCTGGTTTGCTTCAACAAAGCCATGACGACAAACACGCGGCTAATTTGAAAACTTTTAGAGTTTGTTTTACAGCTCCTCGAGTAACGTTAGGCTACCCGCAAATCATTTGGAAAATGTTATTCCAACATTAGGTTTAGTTTCTTTTTGCTTAAGCAAACAAAGATATCTTTAAAATCTATTCACAATGGTTTTTACTCTTCATTTGCGCGCCGCGGCCTCACATGTTTTAGTTTCGGTCTAGAACAAAGAGCTTTCCGACCCGTAACAACGCCAACAACATTTTCTCAACACTTTTCAAAAGGGAAGGAAAATTTGACTTACCACAGCGGCAGAAGAAAGAGAAGATGTTCAAACCTCGTGTTGATTTTAAAATCCCCATACTTTGCTGGAAAGGACGTCGCGAAATCCATTTGTTGCGACATCACGTCGGGCTCACCATTTTGTAAGGCCTTCTAACTCGATCCAATGGCGGTATGCGATTAGAGGTGAAGGTCTCACGCGTGTTCCGTCTTTTCTCATGGCAAAGAGATTTTTAATTAAATGTGATACATTTTCTATGTATTAACTCGTTTCATCTGACTCCATAAAATGAAAAGGTTTTTCAATGATATCTGTGCATCATTAAATATCCGTTAGTGTTTGACTATTCCTTTTAACTCCAATGAAAATAAAGTCAAAGTCTGTTAGAATAATCAAATATAACAATTTATTATGTCAGGTAAATGTCTTATTACAATTCCATAATCGATTGAAAGATAATCAATGCAAACCATCAAATGTTCTAGAACAAAGAGGAAAATCCTTTACCCGACATTGTATGGCTACGTGAGCTGAGAGTCGCGAGACCCTCAACCACACGGGCTATTCTGAATACAGAAAAAGGCCCCGATCTTCTAGCTGCATTTCCTTATATACCCAGACCTCATTTCATATGTAAACAAGAGTTCACAGTGGAAATTTACTGTGTTTCCCCCCGCCCAGACTTACTGGGGGCAGAAGTTGACCATTTGTTAACAGTGGTACTTTGCATTCATGAATTTACACCTTTTGGGAGTAGAACCATAGAGACCACATTCCTTTGTGTGCCAGATATCCCTAAACTCTTAAAAACCTTATTTCCTTTTGTTTTACTTATTTGGAAATGAGACATTATTACCAGTCACCCTGAGACCTTTAAAATGATACTAAACAATAATCATTCACATTAAACCCATATAAATATTGTGTGAGTGTGGGCGATCTCTGTAAGAGTGGGGGATGTGGGGAAGGAGTGTATGTCGTTTCTTTCAGTCTTACACATACCATCTGGGAATTGTGTAAGATCGCTGGCATTTGCAATTTGAAATTTGCCGAAGCAAGCCGATCGCAGGGACGCAGGAAGTATGGCAGAGGGACGCATCATCTCGTTCCCTGTTTCTCAGGGAACTATGGTTACAATAGTAACCTGAGACGTTCCCTTTATCGAAAAAGGGAACTTCGAGATGCGTCCAATGACGCCATGGGAACGAGAATACCCAAAGCGCCAGAATTACAAGTACCTGAGTGTCAGTCTGTTGAACTAAGCACTAAGCACCTAAGAAACCTGGGGCCTTAGCATCCAGGTCTAAACTGTAAAATCTGACGAATGTGAGCGGAAAGGAAGCCCGCCGCATCACAGACATCTTGAAGAGAAACTCCATACAGTAAGGCTTTAGAAGCCGCCATACTCCTAGTCGAGTGAGCTCGGACCACCAAAGGACAAGGCTGGTCCGAGTACTCGCATGCAAGTGAAATAGCCTCAACTATCCACTTACTGACCTTCTGTTTAGAAGCAGGAAGACCTTTCTTAGGTGATCCAAAGTAAATCAGTAATAGGTCGGACTTCCTCGTTGAGGATGTCTGAACATATAAGTGTCCAGTGGTACACTGGGCACAAGAGGTCAGCTTTTTCCTGGTCCGAAAACTTGGGAGAGGACAGAAACCTGCAGCACAATAGGCCTCGGAATAATGGTAGGCAACTTTATGCCTTGGCCATCCCCGGTGCACTCAGGCAGTTGGGGACCGAAAGGGCCTGAAGGTCTGACTCTATAGGGACGAATAGTTAGCAGAAATAGTCTTAAAAGAAAGGAATTCTCTGAGACCAAATCTAAGGGCTCAAAGAGAGCCCCAGATAGGCCTAAACTATTGTAAGGTCCCAAGCCGGAACCCTAGTGCAAGTTGCAGGCCTCAGCCTCAAGGTGCCACGTAGGAAACGAGTGATCAGGGGGTCTCGACCCAAAATGTACCATCAACCAGGGCGTGGAAAGCTTTTTTTTTTTTTACAAAGGCCGCCACGTATACCTTAAGTGTGGAAGGAATAGACCTGACACAAAGCGTTCTTGCAGAAACTCAAGTACTGTGTTTACTGAACAGTTAACCGGATTCCACTAACGCTCGTAACACCAAAACGTGAAAAAATTCTTGAAATAGTGAATATAGTTTCCTCGTAGCGGGAGCTCTGGAGCTAGAACGGTCTCAACAACCTCAGTTGAGAGACCACTCTAAATGAGTTGGGCCCCCTCAGAGGCCAACCCACATCTCTCCTGATCGGGATCTCCAATGGAGGACCGTCTAGAAGATGGATCAGGTCCGAAAACCAGATCCGACTACGCCAGCGTGGTGCTACTAGCAGTAGGCTTATTCCATACCGACGGACTCGCTCCAGAACTCCTAGGAGCAGAGCAACAGGGGGAAAGGCGTACAGACGTAGCCTCTGCCACGTCTGCACCATAGCAGCCAGCCCCAGGGGGGCTGGGTGAGTAAGTGAAACCCAAAGAGGACAGTGCGTCGTATTCTGAGACGCAAACAGATCCACTTCTGCTGGGCCATAAGCCTCCCGGATTTTCTCCACCGCCTCGGGGTGGAGTGTCTAGTCCCCTGGCCTCAGCTCCTGCCTCGACAGGATGTCTGCTCCTATATTCTGGTCTCCAGGAATATACACTGCCCTCAGAGAGAGTACCTTCCCCAGGATCTGGTGCGCCAGATTTTTGCAAAGCGGACGCGACCGCAGACCCCCCTGACGGTTCAGATAAGAGACTACTGATGTGTTGTCTGTTCGAACGAGCACATGATGGCCCCTTAGGTCTGGAAGGAAATGTCTCAACGCGTTGAAGACGGCCATCATCTCCAGGCAATTTATGTGCCACGAAAGATGATGACTTTTCCACAGACCCTGAACCGAGCGGCCTTCCATT
This sequence comes from Chrosomus eos, assembly GCA_036326025.1. NCBI lineage: Eukaryota > Metazoa > Chordata > Actinopteri > Cypriniformes > Leuciscidae > Chrosomus > Chrosomus eos. The sequence continues at coordinate 1,583,997 of CM070827.1, forward strand.
ACCGCTCCCCAGCCGGTGAGGGAAGCATCTGTCGAGATAGTAGCTCGAAGGCAAAGAGCTCCCAACACCGGACCCTGGGTTAAGAACCAGTGTTTACTACATATAACTAAGGCACGAAAGCATCGCCGCGTGACCTTGATATACGAAGTGGGTTTCCCCTCAGGGAGAACCCTCTGGTCCTGAGCCAGCACTGTAAAGGTCTCATGTACAGCATGCCAAAAGGAAACCGTTGGACGCTGCTGCCAGTAGACCCAACAGTCCCTCGAACTGTTTTACAATGCGTGACTGGTTTTGGGTTAAGAACAAGTGTTTACTACATATAACTAAGGCACGAAAGCATAGCCGCGTGACCTTGATATACGAAGTGGGTTTCCCCTCGGGGAGAACCCTCTGGTCCTGAGCCAGCACTGTAAAGGTCTCATGTACAGCATGCCAAAAGGAATTCCGTTGGACGCTGCTGCCAGTAGACCCAACAGTTTCTCGAACTGTTTTACAGTGCGTGACTGACCTAGCTTTAGCTCTTGATGGCTACCAGGATAGCAGCTACACGAATGGGTGCTATAGGTTGGCCCTCATCGTCACTGAATCCCATACCACACCAAGGAAAGTGGTCCTCTGTACTAGAGAAAGTACACTCTTCTTGGCATTGAGCCCTCAACCCCACATATGAGCGAGAACGACACCTCGGTGCCGACCACCAACTGCTCTGATTCCGCTAGAATCAGCCAGTCGATATAATTCAGAATGCGTATGCCCTGAAGCCTGAGAAGGGCTAAAGCTGCATCCATGCATTTCATGACCGTGCGGGGTGACAAAGCTAGGCCGAAAGGAAGAACCCGATATTGGTATTCTTTGCCCCTGAAAGAAAACCTTAGGAACTTCCTGTGCTGAGGGAGGATGGAGATATGGAAGTATGCATCCTTTAGATCTATCGTGACAAACCAGTCCTTGGATCTGATTTGGGTCACGATCTGTTTGAGGGTCAGCATCTTGAACTTGAGTTTCTGAACTGACCAATTTAACAGGCGAAGATCTAATATGGGACGCAAACCTCCATCCTTTTTTGGAACAATGAAATAACGGCTGTGAAAACCCGACTCTGTCGGGTGAGTACGCCTGTTCTATAGCTTCTTTTGCTAACAGGGCCTTTACTTCTTGCTCCATTACCAGAGCCTGCTCGGGATGCACCACTGTGGGCAGCACCCCGCTGTAAAGAGGAGGACGAGAGCCAAACTAGATTCTGTATCCTTTCTCTACAATATGCAGGACCCAATGAGAAATATTCGGCAGAAGCTTCCGCGCTGCCGGAAAATTTACTAAGGGAACCAGCCTCTCGAGGCTGGTCTCTGGTGTTACTGAGAGAGCCAAATCTGGAGCCTGAAACATAATGGCAGGAACTACCTGACCTGACTGCTCTAAAGCCCCCCTCAGAGGGCGGGAAAGCGATGCTGTGCCGCAGCATAGCATCAGCGACTCGCTGGAGACCACTGCGCCCTGAAGCACCGGAGGGGGCAGGGTTGGCAGGAGGGTCTCGTGAGGACACCGAAATGGAACGGGCACCGTGTAATGAGGTGTACACCACTCCACTTCGGTCTGGGCTGTCCTCGCAGGCCTGACGCCTAAACATCAAGACCTTTTTTTTTTTTTTGAACCGAAGTTTTCTTCGCCTGAAGAAGGGTCCTCAGCAGCAGCCCCAGGGGGCTGGACACGGCGAGGGAGAAACTTTTATTATATAATATATATATTTTTTTATTATATATATATTTTTGCATCACCTAACAACGACCGCATGGAATGCGTCGCCAAAGAGACCCGAAGGCTCAGTTTTCACTATATCCAAATCCCCAGCAGATCAGCCTGATAAGCCTGGTGTTTCAATACCATAGTTTTTTATAAACATTCTCCAGCTGACCTGCTGCCGTATAAGCTTTACCCATAAAAACAAAGTAGTTTCGTTTTAGTATTAGAATTAGTTGGCAAAGCAGAGGCTTTAAATGACGATGCTGGACCAGGTAAAAAATAGCATTTTTCTGAAGTTTTCTATTTCTGTTCAGCCTGGGGCATCATATCATAACCGTAATCTTTCAACCCTCTAACTTTGTTTTTAATAAACATGAGGGCTGGAAAGTAGTTTTTTTTAATGAAAACGGTTTATTCCACAATTTAGATATTCAGTGTAAATCAGAGAAAAAAGGGAAGCCTCGTGGTGGAGATAATGTGATCGATGTAAGGAAACGCTCGTCTAGTTTATTTTTAGGACGAGCGTCCCTTTATCTCAGCTGGCCATTAAATATTTAATTTACTAACAGCACGGGACAAAACCTCCCCCAGTTCATCATATACTGGAGAAATAGATGGCGAATCTTAATTCAACAGTGTGTGCTTTCACTTTCTATATTCAAACATTTAACCTCCTCGGAGGAAGAGTATTTGAAGGAAAAAAGGGCTCTCTCCTCGGGCGGAAGAAACCGCAGAGCGTGCTTCCGACACCGGGGAGATAGCGCTGGATCTTCCGGGTAAGGAAGAAGAAAAAGCCCTCGGACCCGTCTCCCACCCCTCCAAAAGATCCTTCTGCGATCCCCAGGAATGCATTCTCCGCGCTGCCTCGGCAAACGCGGGTCCTGTTCCCAGAGGATCGCGAGCCTGCCACTTTATCATACCGAGTGACAGGCGAGAGCAGAGCATGCTAAATCGGTAGCATTACACAGTGGCACTCAGCCCCCTCAAAGGCTGAGACCGCATGCTCCACTCCCAAACAAATGACACAAGCTGGTGTGTATCCCCACCCGTTAAATAACGTGGGCAGGGAGGAACACACTGTTTGTACATTTGTTTCGCCATAACGTTTCCAACAATATTGCAACAGACAACAATAAAAAGACAGAGACAGTTTTGACACAGATCGCTTGCTGAGGCAACAGAAGCTAACTGGCGTTTCGCAGCGGAAGTGCTTTTATCATTTCCTGGTCATGACGTCACCCGCCCGTGACGCTCATTCTCTCTTTCCATTGGACTAAGTTGACATAGATGCTTCAGACGCAATCACGCTGGAGGCGTTCCCATGGCGTCATTGGACGCATCTCGAAGTTCCCTTTTTCGATAAAGGGAACTGAGTTTTGCAGACCTAAAACAGATTTTATGTTCAAGTTTATCAGGTCTTGGTGAGTTACACTTATTTCATATGGGTGAAATGTTTATGAAAAGTTTATATAAGTGAAATATAAATGAGAAATCTGCTTGAGTTATTTTATTAATGTATTTTTCTTTACAACCACATTTGGTAAACGAATGCTTGCACGTTGTATGTAATGAAACGCGATCGCCATTTTGATGTCGTGTTAAACATTGGTGATGTAATATGTGTATGTTATGGAGAAAAACAAGGATTTTCTTTTTGTGACCTTGTATTCAAGGTCAGGTTTTTTTCCCCTCTTGTTCCTGTCTTTTTCTTCTTTCTTTTTGTTATTTTTCCTGATTATTTCATCATCCTGAGTGCTGGCTGTGAATGGATGTTTTCTGGATCGGAGTTCCTGGATTCCGGATTCTCGTTCTGACTCTCATGTTTGCAGAAGGAGTCGGGACTGGCGAGCCGCACGGACCTAACAGTAACAGTGAATGGATTGCGTGAAATTGAGTATCGTTGCTGATTTGGAATGGTAGGAAACTGAACTAAAAACACTTAGTCTTTTCACTGTTCATTCGCAAGGATTTCAGTCAAGAGGAGAGACTGAGTAACGAACAATACCTATCATTGTCGTTTAAGGATTTCGACCATATTCACAAAGTTGTGTGAATGTAACTTTGAGAGACTGTGAGACCGAACTCGTTTGTGAAAAAAAAGGGTTAAATCCCTGTGAAGGGAATTTAAGTTGAATTTTGTATATAATTGTTTTTTTTTTTCTTTTTGTTGCATTAACTGTTGCAAATGTGATTGCTTTTATTTATTCTTTTATTCTATATTTTTGTTTTGAAAGTTGGAAGCAAGGTATCAAATGGTGAATTTAACACTTGATTACATTCTAAATTAAGATCTTCAGCTATAAAGTGCATTCAGTGTTACTGGTGGTGACTAAATTTGAATTTATTTGATTTATTTAATTTTTTATTTAATTTTATTTTATTCCCAAAGAAAAAAAATGAAATGCGAGTAAGACAAAGAGGGAACAAATGAGATTAATGTAATCATTTACATAGTGTTTACAAGACAAGTGATTATACTTACCTTTTGAGTCATTTAGGGCATTTGAAAAAAAAGTGTATAGAGTATTTTTGTTTATTTGAAAAGTACAAATTGTATTTTTTTTCTTCCTTCTTTCCTATATTATTATTTTTTTTTCTTTCATACTTCCCAGTTATGAATTCAAGTTTCTGAATTCAATACAAACTAAATACAAATCAGTTAAACATCATACCTTGTGTGAGTGACTCATTATTGTTGCGACCTCCTTATTCTCTCCAGGCGAATTTAGACTTCTGATCAAACTGGTCCATACTCAGACTTTGTGTCTATCAAATTGATTGAAGGGTTACATAATGTATATAACACAACTTACACTTTCACATTAAAAATATGATGCAAGGCAGGACCATGTCAACAGAGTAGCTTAGTAGCTCTGCATATGAAATGTTTTCTTTCAATTGAAATCACTATTTCTCTAAGCTAATACATTCTCTAGGCTAATCCATACTCTAGTAACACTAATGGTTTATAAAAAGAACCACAGCCAATGTGAGTTATAACTTTTAATTAAAAAAATAATTAATATTAACACTTTTACACTCAAAGCTCTGCGGATTCAGCGATCTCCTCCAGAAGAAAATGGCATCGCTGAGATTCGCGACAGCAATAGCACTCTATATCTGTTTCCATCGGCGCACAGCGAGAGCACCGACACCGCCAGTCCGCCCCAGCTCTAGTCTGGCCGGGCTCAGGTCTCGCTCCGGCCGCCTCTTGTTCCTCCGTCTCCCGCAACTGTTTATCGCTGTATTGCGGCTCGTACAGGTCTCGCTCCGGCCACGTCTTGTTCCTCCGTCTCCCGCATGTAGCCGCGAGCATCAGATTCTTGCAACAGATCTTCGAAATCCCCTTCTGCCATTTCAACTTCAAAACTATTTTCCGCCATCGTGATTAGCCTACTATACAAACTTATTACACAGAGCAAGAGGCAAGAGCCTGTCAGCTTAGCTTCTACAGAAAGATGGCTGACACTATCTTTACATTCTGTGAGTGAGGTCCCACTCCATATGGGCGTGGTGAAAACATGTGGAACACTGACTGTTGTCACTGGCACTGGCACTGATCTGTGATAGGTCTGTTAGCGCATTAGGTCCAACCCCCTATGGGCGGGTTTGAAAGGGTGCTTGTAGTCTTTACAGAAACCCTCCCCCCCCCTCTTACACTTCCTCCTACAATGACGTAAAATGATGATTTTTGCGTCATTGTAGGAGGAAGTGAAAAAGGTAAATAGCGGATTTATCTCATCTCAGGGGAAAATGAGAGAGTGTTGCACGACTATTCAATAGTATGACTGGGTTTCTAACAATGGAAAGCTTAATCCAAATGGGTGGAGTGTCCCTTTAAGCCGAATCTGCCCATGCATGTACGTCTCACCGCACCGGCACCCAGTTTGCGCGTCTAAATTGCAAAGTTCATTGCAAAGTTTTTTTGTTAAAGCTACACTGATTGATTTTTACCCCCATCTAGCGGTGAAAAGGTATATGACCATCCAGTGAATATTAGATTCTGTTCCTCTCAATTCCGATTTCGTTTTAACTCCTACGGTGGCCAATGTAGTCCAAGATTAAAATGGCTTCCAGCTCGACCTCGTCCATGAGTGTTCCTTCAAGTGATACGCAAAAGGCAAAGCTTGAATTAACGGGTATGTCCCTCTTTGGCTAATGTACTTTCAAGATGGAGGGGCAACATGGCGACCGACATTAGAACCCCTTACCCGTATGTATTTTCAATGGCATATTATACACTCACGAGAATACTTTATTACTTGAATGAAGTAAATATACATTAATGAGCACATATATTTTTGAAAGAACTAAATGTTTTTAGCTAAGAATAAACTAAAAAAGTTACACAGTGTAGCTTTAAGGTTTTGTTTACTGTGTGTGATTTATTTAAAACAAAGCACGCTCATTGCAAACGTAATATATTAAGAGTGTTATGGTTATGGTAGGCTATATTATGGTAGGCTAAGATAGTGTCACCGGATTAATTTCTGGTGGCGCTGCTCTGCATGCGACCCGGGCTCTTGCTCTTGCTCTACTGCACCAATTTGTTGTTTCTGGTTTGTTCTTTTTATCCGCTTTTTATTTTACTTTTTATAAGCTCTTTATTTTTAGTTTAAATTGTAACTGTTTTTATGCCAATACGAGTATGGCAATGTTCGATCAGCTGTGCCTAGTGGTTGCTGTATGGGAATACCTTGCACATTGCCAAACACACCCAGGTGCGGCAATATGGACGTCAATTAGTTACACCAGAGACGCACTGCTTGCGCTTCGCCATGCTGGGCCTCCTGCCTGTTTGCGGGGGGTCGTCAACTGAACGCAATAGAAGGCATAGGAGACGAGGTCAACGAGGTGGAATACGGCAACATCTCCGAAGACGAGGAAACAGACCACCCTTACCATCGATGATATTGTGCAATGCCAGATCATTGCATGGTAAAATGGAGGAACTTCGAGCTAACTCGAAAGTATGTTTTGAATATCGCACTTCAAGTTTGATGGTGTTTACGGAAACATGGCTGCACCGGGATGTTCCGGACGCTGCTCTGGGGCTGGATGGATTCTCGCTGGTGCGGGCGGATAGGAATGCCCAGTCAGGGAAAATCAGAGGCGGCGGTCTGGCTGTGTATGTGAGTAACGCTTTGTGTAAAGAGTACACAATTAAGGACACAATCTGTTGTCCTGATGTTGAAGTTCTGTGCTTGAAAATGAGACCTTTTTATCTACCGAGGGAGTTTGGTAGCGTCGTCGTTTGTGCCGTCTATGTCCCTCCTAGTGGAAATGCAGCTAAAGCAGCAAAGTGTATAGCGGACTGTGTTCACCAACAATTACAGTGCTCGCCAGAGGCTCCCGTATTTATGTTAGGTGATTGTAATCAATGCAAGCTGGAACTGTTCTTGCCTGGCTTCGAACAATAAAATGCGGGACAAGAAAGGACAGAACCCTAGATAAGTGCTATGGGAATATTAAAAAGGCTTATGAAGCCAGGGTGAAACCTCCGCTGGCTAACTCTGACCATAACACTATCCATCTAATTCCTACATACAGGACTTTGCTCAAACGCAGTAAACCATGCATGAAGGAAGTAACAGTTTGGTCAGACGATGCCATAGAGAGACTCAAAGGTTGTTTCCTCTGCACAGATTGGAATGTTTTGAATGACATGGACATTGATACGACTACGGAGACAATAACGGAGTATATCAACTTTTGTGTGGACAATGTACTCACTAAAAAAATGTTATTATGTATCCAAACAACAAACCTTATATAACTAAAGAAATTAAGAGTTGTATTAACAAGAAAAATGCTGCATTTAGAAACCATGATCTTGCTGGGTTGAAAATAATAAAGAGCTTAATCATAAGATAAAAGAAGCAAGGGGGCGACAGAAAGATCTTATTGAGCATCAGTTTTCCACTTCAAATTCGAGAAAAATGTGGGATACAATGAAGGCTGTTACTAATATGGAAATAAATAGTCCACTTATAAATACTAATGACGATTTACAGAAAGCTAATGAACTTAATGATTTCTATCTGCGAAATGCAGATCTGTTATAGGTTCTCTGACAGATGATACGGGCAGTAGATTAATAATAGATAGTTCTAAGGTGCAATTACTGTTTCAGCAGTTATGTACTAAGAAATCTAAGGGACCTGATGGGATTTCCTCACAGCTTTTGAAAACCTGTGCTGCAGAACTTACTCCAGTGTGGTGTACACTCTTTCAGCGTTCATTGGATTCGCATATAGTTCCTGCGCTCTGGAAAAAAGCTGTGATCATTCCAATTCCAAAAAAGCCACATCCGTCTGAGAATAATGATTTTAGACCTGTAGCACTGACATCAATAATAATGAAATGTTTTGAGAAGTACATGGTGTCTTTATTAAAGAATGAAGTTATGTCAAAACTAGATCCATGGCAGTTTGCGTACAGACAGGGTAGAAGCACAGATGATGCAGAAGGAAGTATCACCCATCTTGTATCTAAACATTTGGATGATTCAAAGGCATATGCGCGTCTACTTTTTATTGATTTTAGTTCAGCTTTTAATACAATGCAACCGTATTTATTATTGGAGAAATTTAAATTGATGGATGTAAATCCTTTTATTATTAAATGGTATTTTTCTTTTTTAACAAATAGAACCCAACGTGTTAGGGTTAATGGAAAGATCTCTGACTCTCATGACATCAGTACAGGAGCCCCTCAAGGGTGTGTGAGCTCCCCAGTTCTCTTCACATTGTATACAAACAGTTGTGTGAGGATTAATAGTAACAACTACATTGTGAAATTTAGTGATGATACTGCGATTCTTAGCTTGTTATATAAAGATCAAGACATTTTGTCTTACTGCTCTGAGATTAATCAGTTTATAGAGTGGTGTGATGCTAACCACCTATTGTAAATGTGAAGAAAACTGAGGAGATGATATTAGATCCAAAGTCAATTAGAAACAATAGCTCTATTTATTTTCATGATGTTCCTATCACACAAGTGTCCTCATATAAATATCTGGGTGTTTACATTGACTGTTCTCTTACATGGCAGGCTCATATAGATACTTTGTGTACTCGGCTACAACAAAGACTGTATTTTTTGAGAAGGCTGAGACTTTATGGGGTCAGTAGTAGGTGGTATCAGGCTGTATTGGAGAATGTGATATCTTATGGAATACATCTTTGGTACAGTAATTTAACAGTACATTTGAAATGGCTTGGTCGTCTTATTCAAACGGCCATGAAGGTCATGGGCAGAACAGAACCTCTTTATCTCCAGACCCTATATGAAAAATCTACATTGAGGGAGGCAAATAAGATTATGCATGATACAACACATGCCCTGTACTCTGAGTTCGTAATGCTGCCATCGGGGAGAAGACTTAGAATGCCTAGCTGTAGATTAAACCGGTTTAAGAATTCATTCATTCCTTCAGCGGTTAAGTTATTAAATAATATCAAGTAGAAATAATAATTATTTTAATTGTATAGAGTGGCGTGATGCCAATTACTTTTTTGTAGTGTACAGAGTGGCGTGATGCCAATTTCTTTCTAGTGTACAGAGTGGCGTGATGCCAATTACTTTTTTGTAGTGTACAGAGTGGCGTGATGCCAATTTCTTTCTAGTGTACAGAGTGGCGTGATGCCAATTACTTTTTAGTGTATAGAGTGGCGTGATGCCAATTACTTTCTAGTATACAGAGCGGCGTGGTGCCAATTACTTTCTAGTGTACAGAGTGGCGTGATACCATTTGCATCCCAGTGTAGAGAGTGATGTGATGCCAATCATTTTACAGTGCATAGAATGGTGTGATGCCAAACACTCTTCCAGTGTTCAGTGGCAGGATGCCGGGTACTCTCTGGTGCACACAGTAATGTGAGGCCAACTACTTGATTTTAAATGTGTATTTCTCTGTTTTTTATTTATTGTGTTTGTTTTAAATGTCTGGTGCTGCAGTGGTTGTATTTGTGAGCCCAAAACAAATTTCCCATTGGGACAATAAAGTATACCATACCATACCATACCATACCATATTATAGTAAGCCTACCCAGCCTATCCAGACTGGCTGTGGTCTATCACGTGCCTCTGAAGGGCGTAAGTGGCACAGCAGGGACTGCATGTGGTACCAAAGGGGAGGACTTGCCACTGGTACACGTCAGGGGGTTATTCCGGCTTCAGGTCACGCCACAGGAATCTGAGTAAGGGCATGTAATCAGGGAGCTGTCTCACCTGGTGAAACATACCTCGAATATCACTGCTTATGGCTACCGGATGCGGAGCAGAACTGCTAGCAGTGATGAGACTAGCGTGGGTCCTGGAAGAAGAAACTCGTTAAGGCTGTGACCTTCATATTGGAAGGAGCAGTTATAGACAACCCGATTATTGTTATTATGTTGCACCATATGGTGGGGAATGTACCATGACTCTGTAGAGCTCGCAACTTCTCACGATTCCAGCTTGGCTATGTAACATGCCTCCTTCAGCCTAGTGATCTCAGCCTGGTAGACCGAAGCCTGATCTGTTCTTAAGCAATCTCCTCTCAACACTCCTAAGCTGAGGGAGAACGGCTTCTTTGGCCATGGTCTGCTGTGCCATGCTCTGACTCCGAAGCAGTGGCGTAGCATACCGCATCGTCCCTTCTATCTCCACTCTCACGGTCTTCTCCTGCAAGAGCCTAATGGCTTCTTGGTGTAGCTTGGATCTCGTCACTACCTTTTTGCTGCGGTAAGGAATCACATCCATCTGCCATAGTCTCTAAACGTGAGCAAATAGGGATGATAGAGGTGAAGAAACACTGGTGCGTGTTAATCTCGCAATGAATCTCATGCGTAGGACCTTGAAGAGTCCATCCCAGGCGGGTTTTGACTGATGCGGGTCCACCTGGTGGGCCTAACCGGACTGGTTCAACAGGCGTGATAAGGTGTGGGCAATCTGAGCTGATCAGCAACATCTGCTGCACTTTATCAATCTGCTGCAACGGGAGGTCAGATAGGTGTCGGTATCTCTTCTTTAAGGCAGCCACCGAGTAGGTGTGTTCAGCAAGACCTAATCTTTCAGCTGTAAAGGCATGTTGGATGAGGTATTTCTTGTGGGAATGAGACACAGATGATACTGTGAAGGAAACGGCCGCCCCATAAAGCACCTGCCGATCCTGTCTCACTGTTCTCAGTATCAGGTCTTCTGGCTGTCCTCTGAGATTCAGCTGCTGTGCGGCTGCTTGAAGGAGGATAGTCCTCTCAGACCCGTCGTCTGAGATATGTCTCTAATGATGCAGCTCCATTCGTGAGGATCACCTTACTCACTTTTAAAATAACTCTACGGCTACTGACGGAACGGGTTAACGTACAGGATGTCTTTTGTGGTACTCACCAGATAGGAGTTAAAATGCAAAAGAGGTTAGTAGAGGGCATGTTAGAGAGAAACTGGGGAAAGGGCAGGACTTCAGTATAGAGCCCAAAGGGGAGAAACTTGTACTGGTACGCCAACCCTCAAAGGCAAACCGAAGAAACAGTCTGTGTTGAGGTAATCGAGACGTGAAAGTACACGTCCTTCAGGTCGATTGCTGCAAACTAATCTTGGGGACGAACTCACCTGAGGATGCGTTTCTGCTTTAGTATCTTAAACGGAAGCTTGTGAAAGGCCCGATTCAAGACATAAGAACGGTCGTAACCCACTGCCTTTCTTGGGTACGATGAAGTAAGGGCTGTAAAACGTACACACGGAGGAGCAGCAAAGGGGGACATTGAAGTGAAGAAAGATCCATAATGGCCATTTCTATAACACCAAAAAGAAAGACACTGCAGGAAACAGTGAAGTCTGGGGAAAAAAATGAAAAATAATCTCAAACCTATAAGCAGTGACAGAAACTTTTCCACACTTAAAGGCTATAACAATAAAAATGACAACAAAAAAAAAATAATGGAAAAAAAATGACAATGCTTCAAACAGACTTTTCAAAATCGTTACTGACGGATTAAATTGCATGTCTAAAGTCTTGAAAAGGCTCTTATTGTGCTGATGTTATGTTTACTGAGTGTTACATTTCTTCCTATTGAATGAGAAAGCAGACACAACCAGAACTGCACAAATAAAAGAGGACTGTTTACATTGAGCACACATCCTTTTCTTACCGACATGACTAAAGTACACAACTTATTATTATTTGAATAATTTTTCCTTGTATGCCAGGAAAAGGGTTGTGATATAAGAACATAATGATATTATTATTTTAAAATTTAAAATGTTAGCATAATAATTATTACATTGAGCAGTAAATGAACTGTACCTGAATTTAACTCAAATCCTGTTAACATGTACATGTTGAAAGAACTTCACACTAACAAAGTGTTTTGTCAGTTAATTTGCATTGTAAGATCATAATATATTGACACATAAATGTAATGAAGGATGTTTTGAGTTTAGCATCCCAATCCAATCCCATGCGGAGCATGCTGGGAAATCGACTGTACAATTTCAGCTGTCAACAAAAAAATATTCATGTTATTCCAACTCAAAAGCATGAGTCTTTATCAATTTTAAGTAAATTGAGTGCAACGAAATCAAATGTTGCATCTCATTTCAAATAATGAGAAGACACCACTGCCACTGATTAAAATATCTCAACCACAATATGAGTAAATGCATTCTGCACTAATACTTCGTCTTTCTCTGTTGAAAGAAGATTTATAAATAATTATGAATTCATAAAAAAATAAGTATAATTTGTATACATGAAAAGTTATCAATGTAACACTTTACAGAGCATGTGAGATGTTTTTACCACCATAAAAATAAACATTAATATGGTATGTCTTTATCAGTTCCTCAAAGAAGTGCTTAAGTATTGTTAATCACTTATCAGTTATGGATTTTCTGCGTGAAATATGTTGTTTGTTAACTTTTCTTTAATGAGAGATTAGTAATCCAAGTTGTAAACATAACCCAGACAGCAAGCCAACATTGAATAAATATTGATTTTCTATCTGAATCAACATTATAGTTGATATTGTAACTTCAATGCAAAATAAATTTTGAATCACCATTACCATATTGATGAAACCTGACGTTATTAATGTTGATGGCAACAACACTCGAACAACATTGATCTATAGTTATCTTTATGATTGATTAAGCATTGATATTTGGTTTACCGGGCGATTGCCAAATGTGTTGAAAAGTCATCGATTTAGAGTTGTCAATGTCAATGTCACCTTTATTTATATAGCACTATTAAAACAACACAAGCTGACCAATGTGCTTTACATTATCACCAAAAAGTAGAAAAAACAAAGAATAAAACAGAATAAAATCATAAAAAAAAAATCTATCAAAAAGACGAATAGGCCATGGCAAACAAATATGTCGTAATTTGTACGTTAAAAACATGTACAGAGTCAGCATCCCTAACATATGATGGTAAGCTATTCCAAAGTCTTGGCGCTACTACTGCAAAAGCACGATCCCCTTTCTGGCTTAACTTGGTCCTTGGAATTTTCAGCAACTTTTGAGTTGAACTTTTGAAGTTCTTCCTGACTGATACTCCATTAACAGAGCTGATAAATAAGTCGGTGTAGTGTAAGGTCATGGAGTGATTTATACACCAATAAAATAAGTTTAAAAGTTGACCTGGAAACGACCTGTTGTTGAAAAGACATCAACATATAGTTGACCGGGAAATATGATTGAAAATGCATCGATATATAGTTGACCGGGAAATATGATTGAAAATCCATATATTTTTGGTTGACCGGGAGATCAACGGGTGGTAGACAAAACGTGACCTTGACCCATATGATCAAGGTCAAGGTAAACTTTATTATCCACAAGTAGGAAATTCATGTGGTCACCATTACACGCTCCACTGTTAAAAAACCTGCTGCATACAAATAAAAACAGATACAAAAGCATTAAATACAAAACCATTAAAACATTTAAACATTAAAAACATAAAAAGAAAAACACAGACAAGATGGACAAAACAACAAACATTGTAGAAACATGACAAGCATGTGTGAATAAATAAACTAGCTAAATTCTTGCTGATTGTTGTAAAGTCTAATTGCTGTAGGCACAAAAGAGTTGCTGTACCTTGAGGTCCTAATTTTCCTTTGCAGTAGTCTACCACTTGACCTGTTTCTTCTTAAGAAATTCTAATGAAGAGGGTGGTTGAATCATTTATAATTTGTTCTGTTTTTTTTAAACTAAGGTCATTGTACAATTGGGCTACAGATACTTGATCAACTTGATCTTGCTGGCTGTTTTGACGATTTGTTGCAATTTATTCTGATCTTTAATGTGCATGTTACCAAAGGCACAAATAATATTGAAAGATAAGACACTCTGCAAGAAAGCTTTGTAAAACATCTGAAGAATACATTTGTCTATTCTAAAATGGTTAAGTTTCCTTAAAAAAACATCCTCTTCTGCAACCTTTTGGACTTATTTAGTGCACATTCATTAAAAGTCAGTCTATTTCAACACCCAAATATGTTTATGTTGTGACCCGCTCTACCACTACCCCGTTTATATTTGAGGGTGAAACTACAATTCCCTTTTTATTAAAATCTATGATCAACTCCTTTGTTTTTATTGCATTAACCACAAGGAAATTATCTGTACACCAATTGATAAAACCCTGCACCTCCCTCTCAAAGCCCTCTAGGGATGCAGTATTGGACTGTACAAAACCCACTAATGCTGTGTCATCCGCATATTTAAAAAAGGTGTGGTTTGAAATGGTTGCTTGGCAGTTGTTAGTCTATAAGGTGTATAGGATAGGGGACAGAACACACCCTTGTGGTGCCCCTGTGTTTATGGCGTTTAATGATGAGACAAATGAGTTAAATTGGACTTTTTGGCTACGGTTCGTCAAAAAGTAACAAATCCACAAAACTAGTCTTGGGTTAACCCCAAGGTGAACCAATTGTTTTACCATCAGGTGGGGTTGGATTGTGTTGAAGGCACTGCTGAAATCTATGAACACAATCTTAATAAGACTCTTTGCCTGTTCAAGGTGCTCATATATGTTATTTATCAGAGTCAGCTGTGCATCTTCAACCCCCCTCTCCGCACGATAAGCAAATTGGTTTGGGTCTAAGGATGGTGTGACCTCACATAAAAGCTTTTTTTGAATTGTTTTTTTAAAAACATTTCATTGCCGTAGATGTTAGGGCAACAGGGCGCAGGTCATTAAGTTCCCTAGGTTTATTATTGTTGGGTAGGGGCACGATCAAAGATTTCTTCCATAGACAAGGAACTACACCAGTGTCTATTGACAGCTGGAACAGCCTTTGAAAGGGCTGTGCCAGCTGATCTGCACAGACCCTTAATGTCCTGCTGCTAATACCATCAGGCCCACTAGCTTTACGGGGATTCACCTGTCTAAAGTAAGACTTAACATCGTCTATAGAAATGTCTATATCCACACACTTCATACTGCTGATTTCTTTATAAACCAGTTCCTGTTCAGCTGTAAAATCATGAATATCAAATCTGCAATAAAAATCATTCAAGTCATTTGTTATTTCAAGTTCATTTTCCACTGCCATAAGATGCCACTTAGGCTTGTATCCTGTGATTGCCTGGACCCTCTGCCAAGCTCTCCTAGCATCATTTCGAAAAAAGTTATCTAATTTACGTTTATATGCTGCTTTACAGTCTCTGATCATACCTTTTATGTTTTTCTGCACAGTCCTTTTCTCTTCTCTGTTTCCTCCCCCTTTGAACAGTCGCTTTTTTTGGTTCTGGAGTTACCCAGGGCTTGTTGTTAGGAAACATCGTAACAGTCTTTTTGGGAATGATTGCGTCCTCGCAGAATTTTATGTACCCCGAGATAGCAAGCGCCGCGTCGTTGACTTTTTCGGTCCCGTCGGTCACTATGTTCCAATCCGTACACTCTAGGCAATCTTGCAGTGCCTCGGATTCGGCAACAGGTCCAGCTCTTAACCTCCACCTTTCTGACTTTCTCACGCCGCAGCCTAGACACATAGGCGGGCATAAGTTTGACCATGTTGTGATCCGAGTTCCCTAAGCCAGGCAGTGCTTTAGAGTAAAAAGCGTTCTGGATATTTCCATAGCACTGGTCGAGGCAGGCTGAATCGCGGGTGGGACAAAATTTGCCAAATAAATGTAACTTTGTGCAGACAAACTTAGCAAAACCTCAGAGTCCAGTCTATTTTTTTTTATAGCTAGCTCGAAATACATGTCTGTACCAATTGCTAAATAGGCAGATACATTAGGGGAGGATGTAGCCTATGTCATGAAATCTATTAACACAGCACCGTTATTTCTTCCGGAACCAACGCTAGCATAGTGCTATACCTAGCGCAGATGTGACCTTGGTGGGCCAGAATTACATTGAAAACCTGATATACCTTACTTTATTCAATGCAGAACGTTAACGCAGCGGTAGTACACACACAGGACACTGCACTTATTTCGCAATTACAATCGTTTATTTGCTTGTGCTTTAAAGCTTTGCCGGTTAGACATTTCATTGGGGTTTTGTTCTGACATGATGCACTTTTTCTGACCACGTAGTCTAAGCCCGAAGCGCGCGCGAAAGACTTTATTTTTTTGTGTCTGAATTTGTTTTTTCCAAGTGTGCAAATATGTGGGTGTTCTGTTTAACTTAAATGCTAATTTGTTTGCATTGTGCTTGTATTTTCTGTTTTAGATCCTCTTACAGAGCAGATGGGGACAGCCACCATTACCAATTTACTTTTGCCCAGGCTGTGCAAAAGTGGCTGCGCTATGCGTCAAACCGGACAGCAGGAGCTGGGCAACAAACCATTCAGACGTCAGAGGACCATGAACTGTAAATAGGCTAATAAGAACAAATAATGAAATAAGATGGGCTAATAAAATAAATGTGTTTTTTACCTTAAATAGTGTGGTGTGGTCAGTGTTTTAGGCTAGACTATACAAGCTTTTAAATGTTCCATCACTTTTTAACATCCTGGGTGTAGATAAAGCAGGATATTCATTATATGCTATTTAGGGCATTACATTTTCGTATGCATGGCAATCATTTTCTATGGCTTATTAATAACGATTGAAATTCCATCGAAATCACGTTGATCCTTAGTTCAGTTGAAATTTCAACATTGTTTCAATATTCCTGATAATTGAAATACCATTAAAATTCTGATGATCTATGGACAGGATTTCCACATTGTTTCAATATTAAAACAGAGTGCAAAATCATGTAGAATCAACATCAGAGTTCGATGTTGATTCAATGACTTAATGTTGACAACGGAATGTTGATTTAACAGTTTCAATGACTGTTTCCTATCTGGCAGGAGTATGTTCAATCAAAGAATGAGTTTGAGTAGTGGCCGCTTGATGCACGTGATATTGTTGTTGAATATTCTGATGCGTGTTATAGAACGATGTATTCTTTGAGTTCCAGTTTCATATTTATCTTGAATGATCCGTGTGATGTTTAAGGCCCAATCCCAATTCTACCCCTTTCCCCTTTGTCTACCCCTACCCCTAACCCTTCGCCTTCCCCTTGACCCTTGAAAAAGAGTGGCAAGGCGTAGGGGTAAAAATATTCCCCTAAGAAATTGGACACCACTACTACACCTTTACACGTCATTATACGTCGTAGCGCCTACGTCACAGGAGATGGGCCGATGTTTATCACTAACTTCCAAGATGCCGTCGACAGCTGCAGTCATCTCAGTTGCGTGGGTTACAGCTATTTTTTTGCACTTGTCTTGTGAAGTTTGCAGAAAACAATGGAGATGACGATATCTTCGACGCCTAAGTTTGCTGGTGGATCAGTTTATGGTAATGTTATATATGATGGGTGCAAAATGGACTTATTTGGACTTAAGGAAACATTGCTCACTGTCAGACTGGTTGATTTGATCATGTTGCAAAAAGCATGAAACTGTAAGCACTGTTCGTTTATATCATGTTCACATATAACCACAAGAAAACAATGTGTTCATAGCAGATGTATGGTAAAATATAAGCCAATTCCCTTCCGCTTTTACATTCACCAGTTATCAGACATGTAAATATGTTGCGGGACTATCGTTAGCAAACTATAGCGATTTTAGCGATTTTTTTTACAAACATTTCTTTGAAGAAACTGACCGTAAATATGAACACAAGATTGAATGTAACATAAAGCAAATCATTGTTTGTTGTTAAAATACTTATTAAAGCCAAAAATTCGTACATTTATAGGTCTTGTTTTTTGCTTGGGCAGCCACTTTGCATCTCTAGCTGGTGTATGCAGTGACACTTCTCATACCCCTTCGTTTGAAGTGTGGTCCCGAAAAATCTTCGTTTGAAGGGCTATCTGGCCCTTCCCCTTAGCCCTCCCCCTCCAACCAAAAGAGAATCGGGACAGCCCTACCTATTTTCTGTTATGAAACGTTTAGTTCCAGTCCTTGATTCTGATTGGTTAATAGCTGTGTTTTATTAATCACTGCTATGATCACTTCACACAACGGTTCTATGTAGCCTATCACTACACAACACCCTTGGCAACCATTCTTAGCAAACATATGTTCTTATTGATAGAATACACTGTGCTGTCCTGGGTGTGAGAGGTCAGCAGTGATTGCCCTAGCTCTTCTGAGACACCGTGTGCTGGCGATGTCTTCTAGCGAGGGTAGCGGGCTGCCAATGGTGTATTGTGCTGACTTTATGACCCTCTGCAGGCTCTTTCTGTCCGCCACTTTGCAGTTAGCATACCAAGCCGTTATGCCGTATGACAGGATACTCTCAATGGTACTGCAGTAAAAGGCCACCAACAGTTTCTCATCCAGATGGTTTCTTCTGAGTATTCTTAGGAAGTGGAGTCGCTGTCGAGCCTTTTTTTACCACCGCAGATGAGTTAGCAGTCCAGGAGAGGTCGTCGATTATATATGTACCGAGGAATTTATACAGTAGGAGGACACCCACTGAACACAGTCCCCGTTGATGCTCAGTTGGGCTGGTTTTCTTGTGTTTCCTGAAGTCTGTGACCATCTCCTCAGTTTTGCTGGTGTTTAGCAGCAGGTTCTGTTCAGAGCACCAACCTGTTAACCTCATGCGATGTTGGTCAACTTGTCCACCAGGATATCAGGAATAATGGTGTTAAATGCAGAGCTGTAATCTATAAACAGCATCCTGACATAGTTCCCTCACTGCTCCAGGTGGCTAAGTGCTATATGAAGAGCTGTGGCGATGGCGTCTTCCATTGATCTATTTGCCCTGTAAGCGAACTGATGTGGGTCCAGGTTTGAGGGGAGCCAGGCCTTGAGATGGTGCAAGATGAGCCTCTCAAAACATTTCATAACCACTGATGTTAGGGCAATAGGTCTGTAGTCCTTGGGGCACTTTGGGGCGGGAGACTTTGGAACAGGCATGATGGTAGCTGACTTCAGGCACTGGGGGATGGTAGCCTGTGACAGTGAGAGGTTGAACAACCTAGTCAAAACTCGCATGTCAGAAAACTTCACGTCACTTCATGACGCTGAGAAGCGGTGTCTCAAAGCGAGGTGAACTGGAAGCAACTCGTGGCAATGGATGCCAATGCAGTCGGAGGCGCGCCCAGACCACAGTTACTGTATGCCTTTTGTACGTGGCCCCTCAGCCGGAGTTGGTGGACACTCAGTTCTAGGAGCGGTTAGAAACAAAAGGTCTGATCACGGGCTGAGGGTTTGGCGGCAGGCCAGCGTGATTGTCACACGGAGCGTGCCGCTCTGCCACGGCCACCTCGGGACTCGGTCGTGAAGCCAGTGCTGAAGCAGTCTTCATATGGAGGAAACCATGTGGCTGCATCTGCCATATGCCCCAGGAGCCTCTGAAAAGTTTCAGTTGGACCCTTTCTACTTATGTAAAGCACTGGCCGGACACGCTCTTCTTAAGAGACGTGTTGGACCGAGTAGATCATACCAAAAAAAAGATGTCATATCAAGATGCTAATTAGTCAGCATTATTATTGCACAGGTGTGCCTTAGGCTGGCCACAATAAAAGGCCACTCTAAAATGTTATCACACAGCACAATGCCACAGATGTCGCAAGTTTTGAGGGAGCGTGCAACTGGCATGCTGACTGCAGGAATGTCCGCCAGAGCTGTTGCCCGTGAATTGAATGTTAATTTCTCTACCATAAGACGTCTCCAAAGGCTTTTCAGAGAATTTGGCAGGACATCCAACTGGCCTCACAACCGCAGACCACGTGTAACCACACCAGCCCTGGACCTCCACATCCAGCATCTTCACCTCCAAGATCGTCTGAGACCAGCCACCCGGACAGCTGCTGCAACAATCAGTTTGCACAACCAAACAAGTGGCCCATGGGAGAATGTTTTGAGTTTAGCATCCCAATCCAATCTCATGTGGAGCATGCTAAGAAATCCACTGTCCAGTTTCAGCGGTTAACCAAAATGATTTATGTTGTCCCAACTCAAAAACTCCATAAATGAACTTCCATTTTACAATTTTAATTTAATTGAATTCAAAGAAATCAAACATTGCAACTGCTCATTTTAATGAAACGGAATAATTTTGATTGTGTTTTAAGTGTCTTGTGCTACTTAGTATAAAGTTACGGTGGACCAGTAGTGAAATTTAAAGTAGTAACGAAATTTAAAAAGCAAACATAAGTTCACAACACAACGGAAAATATACAACACAACGGAAATAAGCCACAACACAATTTTAAATGTACAACACAATGAAATAAATTCATTGAGGCTTTGATGGGAACATGTGTGCAGTCTATGGAACCAATCACATTAGTGAAGCCTGAGGGACACATACTGTAAGTCATACTTACTGGCATTGTCATGATTGCGTGATCTTTACAAAAACCCCTAAAAACAGCTTGAGCACCAGGTAAACTTTTCGAATGGCACGACAGACAGCACTTTTAACCAAGTTCTCTTTAATAGTGTAAAGGAAGTGCCACTTTCAAAAAATCTGCAGAGAAAAGCACACAGTTTGTGCCGTTGTTAAAGCCAGACTCATACGAGTCGAACATTTAATGTGTTATTCCAACAAATTATGTAAATGACACCCTCACGAGTCACAAGAAACAATATCTCTCAAAAAGTACACTTTCACGCTGCACTAAAGGTCTTCCCGCATCAGCTCCGCTTATAAAGCCGCAATCTAATCTTGTTTACATGAAATAAGCTGCTCGCGAGAAGGTTTAAGCTTACGGAACTGTACAAACAGCAAGTCCAGGATGAGCGTCGAAGAACCAAACAATCCAAGATAAAAAACAAACATAACCCTGACAGTAATAGGTCCATTTGATGTTTTTTTTTTTTTTACAGATATCAGATAAGACTTATTTGGTTGGGAGGGCCTTTATTTTACAGATATCAGATTAACTTATTTGGTTGGGAGGGCCTTAATTCAACAATAAATAGAGCATCATTTCTGAGCACAATATTATTCAACTAGACCATCTTCAAACTGCTGGTTCGTATTAATATTTATATCTATGTTTAACATGTTTAACACATTTTTGGTTTGAAATGTTTTGACGGGGCATAATATTCCTCATATGAATAATATATTGGATAAAAAATAAATATAGCAATTGTTTATAAACAAATATTAATATTGCTATTTTTTATATAAAAATTTAAAAACAATTATTTTGTTTAAAAGAAGATAACTGCTGAATTGTGAAGGTCTTCTGTGAGGATACAATTGACGAATTCCAGGTGAGTTGAATGTTTATGCACTCTCTACACCGGAGTAACATTAGAAAAATCTGTTCGTTTTCTAATTATTTTTCCCCAGTGGGAGTCAATGGCAACCATATGAACCATAAGTAGGAATATTATTCAATTTGGCAGACTTGTAGAGATGGTAAAGAACAGTAATTTGACCAACTTTGGAGAGTCCAGGGCAAACACTATAGTTACTCCAGTTAAATTTGTTTACATTGAAATTGTTATAACTTTTGAACCATTTGATCAAGAAAAATAAAAATTAGTCACCTGATTCCTCTCATGATGCTGATCACATTAAACATCTTATCAAGACTCAACCAATTACAGTAGTGGTCATTTTTAAAAGTACAGTATTCCGCATGGTTTGGCATGGTTTTTCTTCAGTTAGCCTAATAGCTGGTTTGATTTGCATTGAAAGATGATCTTATGGAAAGTACCCCATGCCAATCTCTAGGCATGGTGAATGGTGTGTGATGATGTGGGGATATTTTAATTCCAAAGGCCAAGGGAACTTTATCAGGATGCCTATTATCCTGGATCCATGAAATAACTGGCTTTTAAAAATAAAAATCTGCCTGACTCTATGGGAATTTAACATAGGGGGCACTGACTTATGCACCCTGTATTTTAAGGAAAAACATTTATTTATTTATGATACATTATTCATTCACAAAGAAAATTTGTGTCCTTAAAGGTTGGAGTTTTCCTCATTTTTCTAATTAAGGCATTAAGATCAATATCCAAAAGATGATTTTTTATTCCTCTTTTTAGGCAACTTTAGCATGGGTGCCAACACTTATTCACACCACTGTACATGTCTACTAACTCTCATTAGAGTATTAGCAGAGTATTAGTAGACTGGTAGGGTTAGGGTTAGAATAAGTTGACATGTAGTTGCATAGTTACTTATAGTCAGTAGACTGTCTGTTGGAGGACCTTCACAATAAAGAGTTATCAGATAATAAGCAGACAGTCTACTAATACTCTAATGAGAGTTAGTCGAAATGTAGTTGTAAAGTTACTTGTAGTCACCAGAATGTTCAAAAGGGACCATCAAAATAAAGTTACCGATTTTTGTTATCTTATGTTAGTTAGGTTATCGTGCTAATGATTAACATGCTAACCAGTTGCCATTCTTTTTAATGTGGCTCTTCAGATATTAGATTAACCATAAAATACATTAGCATTAAGTTGTTTTAGCATGCTAATCTGATTAAAATATTAAGTAATGCTTTTGTGTGCTCATTCTAACACTGAACGCTCCTCTTGAATCAGCATCAATTGAGTGGCGCAATCTGTAATTCCACATGCTAATAGTGTTTATTGCTAATTATTGTAAATAGCATTACATAACACTGATCATTTAATACTTTCCAACACTCTAAAATGATATTATGTCTGCTTGTAGATTTGATTACAATACCTCGGTTTCTTAAAACAAAACTAATCGAAGGAATCTGAAATGAGGAAATTAATTTCTTTGTACAGCAATTACTTAAGCACAACAAAATATCCATACAAATCCAAAAGAAGCAAACATTCAGTCATCCATGTACAGGAAACCAACAGACAGCATTGGTACATTTTTTCAGGGTTTGTGAATGTAAACAAAGCAAGGCAAAATGAAAAAATATTTATGATGTCCACATGAGCTACATCTGCTTACGCAAACATGGATCATATTTTGAATTAAGAAATCAGCCAAAAGATAAATTATGAGAAACATAAATGAAATAGAAAAATAAGTATTTTGATAATTAATGTTAAATAATGAAAAGTTAACAGTCAGTAATAAAAAATATGAAATGATCAAATTACAAGTAATAAAACAAATAAATACAATAGAATAAAGATTCAAATTAAACAAGTTCTTCAGGTCTTAATAGTAGTATTCAGGTACAAAATACAATAATGTGTAAATTTAAATATAGATTAATCCTTATTAAAGCTAAATAACTTTAATTATGGTTTTAGTTATCTATAATAAGATTGTTGTAAACTTTTACCAAATTGTCTTAGTATCATACTGTATGCATAGAAGATAAAATAAAATAAAAATAGAGCAATTTCAGCAAAGGCTTTTAAAAAGCAAAGAGCGGAGGCAGGTTAGTCACATTACACTCACTTTAAGTCACGGGTTCTTCTATTCTATTTTATAATTACAATAGCAATATAGATTTTTCTTTGTTTAAATGAGGAGAAACTGAAGATGATTCCTTCATATGCTGATATGAGATGTGTTTTTATGTTTTATATCAGGATGGCCATGCGTGTGGTTTTGTTTCTAACACTTTTTACTGGGACGTGCGTCGCTGATTCCCAAGGTATGTTTAGAATTATTACAAGTAAAAATGCCTGATTTAAAAATCTGTAATCATTGTGCTCTTGTGTTCCAAGTGAGTGTTCTTTATTAATTTGAACATTGTTGAACATTGAACATTGAACACATAGCTTATTATATTCTTACTGAGCATTTGGTAACCAATAAAGGACATCATCAAGACAGTTGTTATCGCAAAATAATCCATGGCTAGCCACAAATAATTGATTATTATTGATTTGAGTGTAAATATTTTATTTGCTCACTTGTAATAAATGCAAATCTTCCGTGACGAAAATTCCTAGCAAGACAAAAAAAAAAAAAAAATTCAAACAAGACAAACATTTAAGGAATAATGTAGCTATGTACACCAAATTAATAATTACACGGACATATTGATTTGAGATTAAACTGTTTTAAATTCTTATTGATTTATTATTTAAGAATTCATTACAGTGTTTAAAAAATAACAATTCGGGCAACAAGACGAACACTAAAGTAGAGGTCTTCATGGGTCCTCTTGGATCCGAAAACTCGAGGTCTGACCCGTCCCGACCCGAGTTCTGGTCCAAAACTTTGACAAGTGCCTCGGACACGGGTCGGGTTCCACCCACAACTAAGTAGCCCTCGAGTAAGACACCGACATACCAATCACTCCGCAGCAGAAATATGGAATGCCAGACCTAACATAATAATAAATAAATACATAAAGAAATATATGAAGAAATGTAAAAAAACTAAAATAGATGAGTATTTATATATTTTTTCTCCTTATGTATAATAGTATTTTTTTTCACATTTTTTTTTTTTCATTTATTTATTTGTGCATTTATTTATTTAAAATTTTATTTTCACACTTATGTATATATGCTTTACGGTCTACATGTATTCATTTGTTTCCACATTTATTTATTTAATTTTTTTTCCTCTGTTTGCTAATGAGGGGGATTGGGGTGTGTTACCTCAGACATAGTAATCGAGCTCAGAGTGGCAGTGCTGAATATTTGAGGCCACAGTGACACCTTGTGGTGTCACCAAACTATACGCTAGAGGTTTGTGGACATGCCTTGAGATCACGCAGGGAATGAATGACATAGAGATTGGCAATATGGCCAAAATCTTAAATCACGGTTTATGTCCTTTATTATCACCCTAACTGTATGTATATAGCATAGACTGTAAAAAAAGACACTCTCTTCCATTGGTGAGAAGTGAAGTCGCCAGTGTCCCGATATGGCGCTGGCATATTGGGACCTGCGTCTGCGCGGTTGTGATCCCGGGACCTGAATCTGCGCAGTAGTGAGCAGAAAGTAAAGCTGCAAAATCAAGCCCCCCCCCCCTCACTCTCGCAGAACCAATCGCAAGTACACGCCACTGCACTTTTTTAAGTGGCCTAGATCTGCTCCGTTTCTCCTTTTTGTTCCAATTTTGATGTCTGCTGATTGCTGATGATTTTATCAATACTGTTATCTCTAATCTTATGTTAGTTCAGAACATAATTGGGATTGATTTTTATTTTAAATATACATAAATGTTTCTCAAGCAGCAATAATAATGTTTATAACGGCAAAATAACTAACGTTATATGAACTCAATCTAGATTGGATCTTAAATGTCAGTAACCCTAAAGCACTGAATTTTTAAATCAAGTTCAATCAAGTCCAAGTCCAGTACAACCTTGGCTTTAGACGATAGGTTATACATAATTTTTAACCATATTAATTTATAAAATAACAATTAGTAACTACTACTAGCTAATGATCACCTGCTTTTAACTATGTTTGTTGTCTTTTAACAAGCTGGCTCATAACATTTATTTACTAATTAGCTTATTATTTAACTTTCCGAAAAAAACCTCGAAGATCGATCAGCGTTATGAGGCAATTGCTGGAGGTTTCGGTCAGGTGTGGACTGGCGAGCCAGCCAGGAGAGACCACGAAGAAAAAAAATTTAATTTTAGACGAAAAGAATAACAGCTGGAGCAGCGTGAGGAAACTAGGCAGAGTTGAGGCGTGATCGGGAGACGCGGTCGGAAAAAGCATGGATCTAGAACAGAGGCAGGACAAATTTGCAGAGAGTTTAGTCCAGCTGGATTTAGACCAACTGAAAGAGATTTCTTCATGAACATTCCTGTAGAGGAAGGAAGAAAAAGACATGCATTAATAAGAGTGATGAGTGAGGCACTGGAAGAAAGTGTTGAAGAGGAGGAGGAAGATGTTGCACGGCACTATCTTGCAGAATTGTTAGCCTTGTGTGGTTAGCTTAAAAAAACAAAGAGAGGGATGCTCAAATAGTTGAACAGAGTTTGGAGGGTGACATGTCTGAATTACAATGCCTGCAAAAACAATACTCAGAGCTGCAGATTATTTTCCAATCAGCCACCAAGCTTTTGGAAAAGGAGATGAAACATCTGAGTGACAAAGTGAGCAGACATGAGAATAGTCAGTCACAACCACAACAAAACAAGTAGCCCAGCCCAGAGCTAATTCAGAGGACATTTTTGAGATCGCTGAGTACTGGACTACTGAGTGACCAAATCAAGTTCCAGCTGAAGAGTTGTCTCGATGATCAAACTTGATGATCACTTCGGATGAAATTCTGATTGACAAGATGAATGAAGCGGCAAGTTTTGAATGGGAGAGACAACAAAATATTAAATGGAACACTGGTGGTAAAGGGGTGAAAGTAAGTTAAATGTAAATGGAAGCTGGTGCCTCATCACACGACACATTATTGGTGGCTGCAAGCTTAGACGAAAAAACAGCACCAACTAAAATTAATGTAAAATAAAGTCAGAAAACAACACACAGACATGCTGAGTGGATGGAAATGAAGGAGCTGAGAGAGGAGATGGCTGAATTAAGGAGGACAGTACAAAGTGCATCACAACCTTTTCGCTGACCTGTACCCAGGATGCACCAGCCGATGTAGTTTCCAGTGTGATGAAAGCAATATCTGTAAAGAAAGATGAAAAAGAGCTATGGTTGTGTCCAGCAGTCATTGCAACAGCACTCGCGGAGGAGGAACATGAACAACATGCATCACCTGTGGCACAAATATCCAGCGAGGAACTGAAAACCGCTCAGGCCATGGAGGATGTGATGATCTTGAAGATCTTGCAGTATCTGAAGACAATGGACTGGCCTAGGGTGAAGAACAGTGATGAGAACATAAAGGCATTCTTGTGGGAGAGAAGTAAACTATACCGAAAGACTGCTACATTCTCACAGCTGGTACTGCCCAAATGTTTTCATAATTTAGTCCTCCAGCAGCTACACCAGGAAATGGGCCATCTGGGAGTGGAGCAAACACTTCACCTAATCAGGGAACGTTTTTATTGGCCGCACATGCAGCGAGATGTGGAGCATCATGTCACTAAAAAGTCCTACTGCCTGAAAAGTAAGAGACCGTACAAACCTACCAGAGCCCCACTTACGAACATCGTGAGTACATACCCACTTGAGATAGTGTCCACTGATTTCTTGCATTTAGAGAAATGTAAGGGAGGCTATGAGTACATACTGGTTGTGATGGACCACTTTACCCGGTTCGCGCAGGCTTATGCTTGCACTAACAAAGGCTCCAAATCTGCAGCTGAAAAGATCTTTGAAGACTTTGTCCTTAAATTTAGATTTCCAGCTAAGCTCCATCCCGACCAGGGCAGAGAATTTGAAAATCAGCTGTTTGCCCAGCTCCAGCAGTACTGTGGGATTCGTGGCTCGCACACCTTCCCTTACCATCTACAGTGGAATGGTCAGGTTGAAAGATTTAATAGAACCCTGCTGGCCATGTTGAGGACACTAACAGAGAATGAGAATCCAAATCTGATTGGAAAAGTTCCCTTGCTAAAGTGGTACATGCATATAACTGTAGACGCCATGAATCCACAGGCTTCTCGCCATATTATCTCCTCTTTGGCCGTCACCCCAGACTCCCAATTGACCTCATTTTCGGTTTGAGCCCCAATGATGCAAGTCCTTCACCTCAGGAGTATGCGATCAAGTGGAAAGAGAGAATGGAGTTGGCCTACCAACTGGCTTCCTAGATGGCTCGCAAGAGTGGGGACAGAGGGAAAGAGCGGTATGACAGAAAGGTGCATGGTGCCGAGTTGTATCCAGGATGCAGAGTCCTTGTCCGAAATCTCACACAGAAAGTTTGACCAGGTAAACTCAGATCTTTCTGGGAGTAAAAAGTTCACATAGTAACTTTCAACAAATACCCAGGCAGCCCAGTGTATGAAGTGAAAATGGGCGAACATGAGTGCTTCACAGAAATGTGCTGCTACCATGTGACTTTCTGCCTATGGAAGAACAAGAGACACCAAGAATGAGGAAAAGACAGGAAAAGAAAAGGCCACACATAAGTATAAACAGTAAGGTTGTACCTGAACTTACCGGTTCGGAGGAAGAAGATGAATGGTAATACATCGACGGAGTTCAGCTGGAGTCATCTAATGAGCCTAATGAACCAGATGCAGAGGAGTTCCAGCCACAGAATGTGACGACAACAGTATGACTGGGATAGAAAACTGCTCCAGATGGCATCGGAAGTGGACACGATGGAGGAGCATCCTGAAAGGGAAGAAGATGAACTACAGGAGGACACTATACAGATGGATCAGGTTGAAGAGGATTTGCAGCTGAAACTCACCTTGAACCAAGAAGAAAGAGAGAATACAGAGGATAAAGAGCTGACCAGTGATGATATGCATTTCGAGCACCATCAGCAGCGAAAGTATCCTTTGAGAACTAGAAAAAGCACAAAGACTTTCAGATATGATATTCTAGGCCAGCTTACATTCACTTAAGGTTAGAATGGAGGACTTAAGTACTTAAAATAGAAAATGTTTTAATAGGAGTGTTTAAGTTGGGTCATTAGTTATTGTTAGCCACTGAAGGGTTATGGGATGTTTAGCTATTTGTATTTTTGTAGAGGTAATCGTAGATAAAGTGAAGTTTCTAAATGGAAATATCCTGGTTTTTGGATGCAATTCAGTTCCTGTAGGTGAACTATTAGGCACAAACTCAAGATGACAACGTGGAACAGAAGGAAGAATGATTTATAATGGATTCTGGCAGAATGTGGTTGTTTGTTGTTATTTGGAAGGTTAAAAAGTCATTCATTAGAAATGTCAAGGACATGGTGTGATCAGAACATTTTACAGTAATGTCGGGGAGAGTGTGGTAACTATGATTATGGTGACAATTTGTGAATGTAAAAAAAGAAAAGCTATTGTTTGTTATTTTATGTTAAACAGGGAATCTTGCTGTTGGAGCCACAGCTGTCCAGTCTTCCACACACGGCCCCGCAGGAGCTCAAAGGGCTGTCGATGGCAACAGGGGTTCAAATTACTTTCATGGGTCATGCAGTCACACTAATGGGGACAGGGACCCCTGGTGGAGAGTTGACTTGCTGGACGTTTACAAGGTAAACAGGGTTAGCATCACTAATCGTGGAGATTGTTGTGCAGAGAGGATAAATGGAGCTCAGATCCGTATCGGCAACAGCCTGGAAAATAATGGCAACAATAATGAGCTGTAAGTATTGTCTCTCTCTTAATACTTAAACAAATGTTTAGAAAATTATTAAATAAGATAAAATTACTTTTAATAAATCCTTTTAATATAAAAACTTGCCTTTGACAGAAATATATTTCACATGAATCATGCTGTTTTGTTTCGCGCCTCTCTATTTCTCTGTTACTCTGTGTCTTCACAGGGCTGTGACTGTTGTGTCCATCCCAGCTGGAGAGACAAGAACATTTGAGTTTAAGCCTATTAATGGACGATATGTCAACATTTTTATTCCTGGGCGCAATGAATATCTCACTCTGTGTGAAGTCGAGGTGTTTGGGGGTAAGGGACTGAGAGAGAAGACTCTGTGATAGAATTTGTTTATGTTCTTATTAATGTGTGTATAACTGTTATTATTTTATTAACAGAAAAGAACACACCAACGTACATTTCTGTTCCAAGTGAGTGTTCATTACTTTCAATGTTGTCAGTAACACATATATAATAATTTTGGACACAAAACCTTAATTTGAGTTGAAATATTATATTGGCTCACTTGTAATAAACACAAAGCTTTCGTGAGGAAAAAATATTCCTAGCAAGACAAACAAACAAGTTTCAACAAGATAAACATTTGGGATAATGTACAGTCATATAGCCTACAACAAATTAATAATTACATGGACATATTGACTTGATGAAACAGTTTTATATTCTTGCCTCTTCATTATCTTAGAATCCATTACAGTGTACAAAAACAATAATTTGGGCAACAAGATGAACACTACAGAGTCTTAATACTACAAATACTTCAATACAATATTAATATTTCAATACAATCTTAAAGGTCCCATATTGTCAAAACTGAAATTTACTGGCTTTTTTCATGATAACAGAGATCTAGGGTTTATGAAACTACCATACAAGTTTCAAAACAGTCGATCCACAGACGCATGCACAAAGTCTGCGTAAAGTATCTGTGCCTTTTCACCAGCCGTTGTGATTTCCTTATATTTGTGATGTCACAACTACTCAGTCACCAATGGTGCGTCACTCAGAAAACAACAGGCCAATCAGAAGAGAGGCTCATGAATATTAAGTAGACGGACCAAAATCGACCTGTTTTTAGCAGAGCTCCTGAGAAAGGAGCTGTAAACATGGTTTTTGGTACTTATACTGCAAATGTATATTCTTAAGGACATCAAAACCTAAAATAAAACTTCAGAAAGTTGTACAATATGGGACCTTTAATTTATTTCAGGTTTATTTAACAGGGACATTGCATACTAATAATACATACATTAATGTATAGTGTGCCAGAATTACCCAAAAGGCTATTTTACATCTGCTGTCCCGGGACAGATCTTAATATGTCACACCTAAGAAAAACAAAAAGATTAAAATAGTACATACAGGTTAATATCAACTAAACCAACATATAAAACAAAACAATGGGTCAATATCAACAAAAACACCAACACACACAAGCATGCAGGACAGGGAAGACAAAGTGGTAGCAGGATTTCATGTCAAATGTAATGTTGACAGTCCTGATTACCTGTTAACCACTTCTTTAAGTTAATTTTAAAAGAAGCGTAGGTTTTAAAATTCCTAATGTGAATTGGAATATGCACTTTTCCTCAAAGGGACAATGCAATCACTTCTTGCTGCACTCCTTGTGGATCTGTAAACATTTGGTACTGTATTTATACACTGGCTCAATACAGGAGGAGCCAGTCCATGTAAAATTTTAAACATAAGACAAGGATCTGTAGCCTATATGTAATCAAGTTTTCGAAAATTAAAAGATTGTATTTTTTTTAAGATATGACAATGATGATAGTATAGAGATTTCTTATCAAATACTTTAAGAGTTTTTATTATATAGGGAGAGTAGTGGTTTGAGAGCAGTGTTACTAGCTTGAGACCAGATTGTCAAACAATAATTGATATGCGGAAAAATCATTGAATGCTTGAACATCATAGCGGCCCTTTTAGACATGCAGCTACGGACATATCTAAAATTTGCCAGGTTGAACTTAATGTGATTACAAACCTTCTTGTATTCAATATTTGAATACAATCAATAACTATAACAGAGACGTAACTGGCACCAGTTGTGTTTGTATGAAACGAGAGAGAGCGGGTCCACAGTGTGATACAAGAAACATTAAAGAAAGGCCGGCTCCAGAAACCCGGATGAGTGTGTGTTATACAGCGTTGCTGTTAATGACGTCATTATCTGGAAATATCAGACCGCAGAATGTCTCGACTGACCAATCAGAATCAAGTATTCCAGAGAGCCGTGTAAAAATAATTTGGATTACATATTGCATTATTTTGCCAATTATATTGGGATTATACTTTAGCATATAAAAGTAAAAAAAGAAAAGCTATTGTTTGTTATTTTATGTTAAACAGAGAATCTTGCTGTTGGAGCCACAGCTGTCCAGTCTTCCACATACGGTGGAGCAGGAGCTCAAAATGCTGTCAATGGCAACAGTAATTCAATTTTGAGTGGTGGGTCATGCAGTCACACTAATCGGGACAGAGACCCCTGGTGGAGAGTTGACTTGGGGGAAGTCTACAGGGTAACCAGGGTTAGCATCACTAATCGTGGAGATGGTTCCGCAGCGAGGATAAATGGAGCTCAGATCCGTATCGGCAACAGCCTGGAAAATAATGGCAACAATAATGAGCTGTAAGTATTGTCTCTCTCTTAATACTTACACAAATGGTTGGAAAATTTGTAAAAAAAAAGATACAATTACTTTGAATATGAATATTTGAATATGCTGCATCTGCATGCAGTTTTAAAACACCGTCTCTATTTCTCTGTTACTCTGTGTCTTCACAGGGCTGCGAGTGTTGAGTCCATCCCAGCTGGAGAGACAAAAACATTTGAGTTTAAGCCTATTAATGGACGATATGTCAACATTATTATTCCTGGGCGCAGTGAATATCTCACTCTGTGTGAGGTCGAGGTGTTTGCAGGTGAGCAATAAAAGGAGAGAGAGAGATGATGTGTAGACATTTGTAGCATTTATCTTATGTGTATTTTGCCTTAAATTTTTATTTTCTGATTTCATTGCCAGATTAAGTGGAATGAGAGGATGTTTCACCAGAGTCCACTGATCCCACAAGCAAAATATCAAACTACGTTTTTTTCTGAGCAATATTAATATTGCAGTTTTTCTTTTTTCATTTACCTATATGCACCGTTTATCCTTAAGATAAATTGTTGAAAAAAGTTTCAGTGCACATTCAGTAAAGGTTTGAAGAGCACCTGATTCTTAACCCCAGTTTGATCCAGGGGTTTGTGTATTTAATCATCTTTGTTTCTTTCTGCTTTCTACATCAATAAATTACTACAGCATTGCATGTTGTATTGCATGTTTCTGGATCAAAAAAGGCCTGGTGTGCGGCCGCTGGTCAAACTGTGCAGCCTCTCTGCTCAACCCGTAAATAAATGTATCGATCCGCTGATATTGTCAGAGTTCTTCAGTGGTCTAGTGGTAACTATATTGCCAAGCGTGTCAAAGGTTATGGGTTCTAATCCGCACTCATAGTTTTATTTTTTTCTCTCATCAAAACAGAACATGTTCATCATTGGTTACAGTCCATATCAAGCAGGGACACATATGTGTGTATTTTATTTTAAGGATCTCACCGGAGCGAATAGAGAGTCTCCGCAACGGCGATAGACTGAAGCTCCCGTCCGAGTGAAGACTGCGCGCGCCACAAAAGACACTGTATCCATGCAACTGCGAAAACGAGCGTGCAGCTTGATTTAAAAAACAACAGATTTTAGCTCTAGATCTCTTATTTAATAGCGAACTAAATGAATGCTCTGCTAGTTAACTGGAGATGTTTTATTTGTATTAGGTGCATCCGTGCAATGTTTCAAAAAGTGGTGGTCTATGAAATTTCCCGGTAGATTTTTTGGTGCCACTTCACTCCTGCTTACTACCAGAGTATAGAAGCACAAGAGGCGAAACTCTGATGCTTTTCTGGTAACAGCCACTAGGTGGCGCTTCGGGAGCGCGGCCGCCATTTTGGGATGAAGATTCCAACTTTACTGGACAACAGCACAGATAACAGTTTTTTGAGGTCGTTTTTTCTTGCATTATTGAATATTTCCATTTTATGCAACTTTACACATTTACTACTATTATTAGTTACCAACTCCACTAGGCCTGAAATATATTTTGTAGGTTTTAATCCCCTGGATCATGCTACAAACATGATGATCTTATAGAACATGATACATTGCTGTGTCCGTTATCCTATAATTGCCACAATTTTGTACAGTGGCTGTGTTTTTGTTTACATACTCTTGCTTTAACGGTCATTAATATACGATATAATAAGTTTACTGTAAAGCTATTTCTATTGCTGTTATATAGGCCTAATAGTTCTACAAATAGAGAGTATAGGCCTACTACTGTATACGTGTTGTTGTAGCCATGAAATAAGCGCATTTAGTTTCATATTTGTTCAAATATTATATATATTTTTTCCCCATGTTGATTATGAAAAGTGAACAGCATGAATAGGATATGATATCGGGAGACATGAAGTGGGTCATACGTGATTTTGACTCATTAGCCTACGTTGTGTTTTGTAGAAAGCCTTTCTTTAAAATTAATTTTGTTTTGTGTAAATTGTATCTTAATTTAAAAAAAAATAATAATCAACCAATTACCTGGATTTAATAAATAAGCAAATATAGCAGACAATATAATCATGACATACGGCGCGGTCACTTGCAGTGCTCGTGAACTTGAGCGAATCTCATCATAAATTAACCGAAATATGCCTCAGACATGAGAAATATAGAAAGCTTGCAACTAAATCTTTAAACGAAACTATTCCAAACGAAAAGAAATAGGCTACTCTCTGATTATGTTGCAACGAGATATTATGTCGAAATAACATTAAAAATAATAAATCTTTAAATATATTTGATTGAATGCTGAATGTTGTGCTTATTCGATTTAGTAAAATTAAAACTTTAGTTGTGATAATTAAAATTATTGAATTTTAAATATTGAAGTTTTGCTCATTTAATAATAGTATACAAAATAGGCTATAAGTGCGCCGCTCCCCCTGTCAATGATCTAGCACCCCCTCGGCACCTGCGTTGAAAATTATCTGGCGCTGCCCCCTCTTTTTACATAATTATTTCAACCTAAAAATGACCTCTGCACTGGACTAAATATATGTATAATATATGACTGCCGAGTGGCTTTCACCCCAAAATGGCGGA
The DNA here is from genome assembly GCA_036326025.1 of Chrosomus eos. Taxonomy (NCBI): domain Eukaryota; kingdom Metazoa; phylum Chordata; class Actinopteri; order Cypriniformes; family Leuciscidae; genus Chrosomus; species Chrosomus eos. Next base: position 1,618,540 of record CM070827.1, read on the forward strand.
AGCGTAGCGCTGCTGCTGGGCGCTGGTGTTGCAATGGAACGTTCTATTGGCTTTCACTTATTGTAAATATACGTTCTTTGTTACTACTCTATTACAAATATACTAATTCTACTCTCTACACCCGAATTATACCTGAGAGTATTACTCCTTGTTGCCCCCTTAAGGTGTGTAGTATAATTACAACAAAAAACATGTTAACAGGTTTGACTTTTACAGTGTATATCATAATGTATTCTCTTGAAAATTATGTATTGTAAAATGTTTGTTTAATGTAAACTCCTCTTAGGAATTTCACCATTCAATGTGAATTTTTCTGAAAATATTCTTAAATAAGGAAATCTATTCAGTGATTGGTCCATGCCTATGTCGTCATCCAAAGTCCCGTTTGTGGCACAGCAAAGTGTTGTGAATCATCTCTCAAACACTTAAGATTTAGTCCTACACTTCACTTAAATTATGACTGAGATGCTTGATAACTTACCTTTAAACGCAGCTTTGAGCCAAGAATATTTTTACTCTTAAGTCAATTCTTTTACAGTAAATCTCAGAGGCTTGAAAAATACGGGCCCAGATGTTCTGAACAGCTCTTTGTTTGCTTTGGAGGTCAGCAGAAGGGAAAGGCTGTCTCCAGACAGAGGTTGGCCACTGGATAGTGGATGCCATCGTCTTGGCGTATCAGTCCCAAGTTGAGCCGTGTCCCCTTGAGGTGAGAGCTCAGTCTATAAGGAGTGTTGCCTCCTCCTGGGCGCTGGCCTCTGTGAGAAACATCTGTAGAGCTGCCGGCTGGGCAACAGATAATATGTGGGAAGGATGGTTCGGTGTCTTGCTTGCAGCGCCATTCCCCTCTCATGTAGAACGTGACTGACTGATAGGGAATGTCTCTATTATTAATGTAACCCCCGTTACCTGAAAGAGGGAACAGGGAAGTTACGTCCCGCCTGCCACAACCCCTTTACTAATGCTGAATGGTATCAGACCCCCGTCTCGGCTTCTCAGAGCAAACTTGAATGAGTGAGTTGCATGGTGCCTTATATACCAGTATGTACTGGGATTGGCTTATCATGCAAATCGCGCTCGCCAGTGTACATTGACTTGTATTTGTTACTAATTGAAGGTGATTGGGCTCTCAGGTAAGATCTCATTAGCCGCGTTTCCACTGCCGGGCCAGGGCCGAGCCGTGCTAGTGCGTGCCAGGGCCAGTCGCGTTTCCACTGTCACTTCCGGGGCTTGATCGGGGCTTACTCGGGGCCGACGGCCAGGATTTGTAGCCCGTCGAATACCTTGGGCCAAAGCGGGCCAGCTCGGGCTAGAGGCGTGCTCAAGGTTAAAGGTGGAGTTTATCTGTGTTATGGAACGTTATGATCTGATGCAAGATGCACATTTCTCTTTTTTATATCGCACAAAATAATCGCTGCTCGAAATGGAGAATCGCCTGTACTGATCTGTGGAAGATACCAAAGCTCTTCTGAGCATTTGGGCAGAAGAATGACGGCGTGTAAAGAAACGAGGACGTTATAAAATACATCTATGCTGAACTTTCTAAGCTAAGCATTCAGCTAGTTCAGGAAAAAAATTAAAAAGTCGTGGACGCAGTATTGTACAAGGCGATTAAAACAAACAATGGACAAAGCGGAGCTCAGAGAAGGGACTTTCCATGCTTCGACTTGATGTACGGTGTGCTGGGTCACCGTCCCTCTGTTAGTGGCCACTCGCGAGACAATCGGGACACTTGCAGCCACGGCCGGTGAGTTAATATACATGCTATCTTCCTATTATAAATAAATTCATAATACCCGCTGAAATGGGTTGGGTTGTATGACGTTTGATCCAGAAAGGCGTGTTGGGGCGGGGTTTAGGGCAGCGCTGCAGGGCTACTGGCCCGGCAGTGGAAACGCGAGCCCGGTGCTTGAGGCCCGAGGCCACTGGCTCGGCTCGGCTCGCTGTTAGCTCTGGCCCGGCAGTGGAAACGCGGCTAATGTGTCAATCAGTTCTGACATAATGTCTCCGTTCCCTTCTTCAGGGAGCGGGGGTTTCATTAAAGGATTAGTTCACTTCAAAATGAAAATTCTGTCATCATTAACTCACCCTCAAGTTGTTTCAAACCTGTATGAATTTCTTTCTTCTGCTTAACACAAAAGAAGATATTTTGAAGAATGTCAGTCACCAAACAGTTGATGTACCCCATTGACTTCCATAGTATTTTTTCCGTACGTGCATCTTCTAACACGGATGGCAGCGGACGGCAGACTGTCTTTCGTTCACAGCTCGTTCATCTGGACAGATGAGATCAGACTCAGATCCTGCCTCATTTACAGTGTTAAATCACAATGCTCTGATTAAAGGGTACCTATTATGGCATTTAAAATGTTCCTAATAATGTTCTGGGAGTCCCCAACAACAGTTTTACATGCATGCAATGACAAAAAACACTTTTGTTGTCTTATAATATGCATTTATTTTTACCTGATTTGCTCACCGACTCCCTAATGATTCGTTTGACGACTCATTTGTCCAAACCCCTCCTTTGCGTGACGCTAATCGGCGGTGATTGGTCAGATGACGCAGTCAGTTATATTTTGCGTTAGCCCAAAGCTTAAACATATTGATAAAGCACTGCAGTACTACAATACGCTTCACATAATTTCACATATTTCAAAAAACAAAAAAAAATGACATTGGAGACCTAGAAGCTGCTGAGCGTAACTCTCTCTCACACACACACACACACACACACACACACACACACACACACACACACACACACACACACACACGCACAGCCACACACACACACACACACACACACACACACACACACACACACACACACACACACACACACACACACCACACACACCACACAAAACACACACACACACACACCACACACACCCCACACACACACACACAACACACACACACATAAAAGCAACAATTATTAATAGTACTTACAGGTTGTGATTCGGAGGAGGAAGCTGATCCAAATAAACTTGGTATTGAACGTTCCTTCAGTATCAGGCGACTCGCGAATACACCATAATCCACACAGCATTTGTGTTTGTGAAGCGATCGTCATTAAAATAACGCGAACACAGCTCAAGGTTGGGTTATACTTGTGTGGTATAGTTGTAAATATAAACTCTAGCCACTGAGTCTTCACATGCTTGTCCCTGGGCAGTGAAAAAAAAAAAGTTTGCTTTTGATTCGCACTTCAGAACAGAGTCTGGTCGACATGATGTTGTCAGGTTTCTCTGTCTGCTCGGCGCGCACACTGAGTGGGCGTATCTTATTCAAATAACTTGTACAAGTGACGTACGAAAGTTAGAGAGAAAGCATCGTTCGTCTATCGATTCATATCAGCGACTCAGAGTCGACTCTTACTTTTGACAGACAATAACTTTGTATACGGTGAACTTTCAAATTTAAAACTTTGCAGGATGTTTTTGTTCACTTAGATCTATGTTACACACTACATGAAAGGTAATTTTCAAAATTCCATGATAGGTACCCTTTAATATCAGCTTTATCAAAGCACTGAATTAGCATCAGTTTGAGCAACAGAAAGAAATGTCAAAGCCATACTGATGATGTTTGCACGACTGAGCTTGGTAAATAATAATGCTTATACTATGGTGTTTTTTACTCTTGCCCCTTAAGTGTGTGTGTTTCCCTGAACTCTGATTACACTACTGATATCTAAAAAAGCATCTGTCTTATATAGGATGGTAATTATTATTATTATTATTATTTTTTTTAACTTTTTTTTATACAAAAATAAAAACAATCTTGTCTTTTCTTTCAGTAAATACAGAACAGAAATCACATATCAGGATTTCTTAACAATTGGATAATTATTGTATTAGTACTAGTTTATTAGTGTATTAGTATTAGTTGACACTACATGGAACATTTGCAATACCATTCAAAAGTTTGGAGTCTGGATGGTTTATATTTAAATCTTTTTAACAATTTAAACGATAATAACCCAGCTCACCAGTTGCAGAATGACTGCTAAAATCCCAGTACTGTGCGTTCACCAGAAGATGGAGTCATTGTGACGTTGTTTCTCAAACTGCTCCACATTTTTCTCTTTGTTGGACTGGGACAAATACCTGGCAACCCATCAGTGCAGCTCCTCTTTTAGCATAATTGAGTGAGAAGTGAGAAGACGTGGGTACCAGCTGTTCAAATGCAAACTATTAATTTAAAAAAGACTCCCTGTTCTATCCCTTAAAAGTGCTGTGAGTCGGAGGAAAGAGGAGCTTGATCATAGGATTGATGAGAGTTTATGACGGTGTGTATATGTGTGTGAGCAGATGATCAGAAGTGTGTGATCTTGTCTTGCGTTCCTATAGCACTCAGACCTTAAAGAGCAACGTGAATCTCTAATGTGCATAACAGTACACACTCACCTTGTCAAGGTTTATACAACGATGAGTGGATGTTTCATGATGCCAGTCTAATACAGAATGATATTGCTCAAAGACAACAGAACATTTTAATGAATTGTTGTGGATATGGGGCTTTTTATTAATAACTAAAAATGTCTTGGTTACATTGGGGAGTGGTGGGAACTTTGGGCATGTATTCAGGCCAGGTTCTCAGGATCACGTGAAGCGAAGCCGACCCGAATTGAAGGCATGAATCGTTGACCAAAAATGCAAGTGGAAAGACAGGATTTTAAGCTCAACTGTTCAGAGAGATCCCATGCATGGCCTCGGAGGATTTTTAACCCCCTCTCAAGAACCTGATGACCAGGTCGGGCTTTCACACTTAAAGGGTTAGTTCACCCAAAAATGAAAATTCTATCATAGTTTACTTACCCTCAAGTTGTTCCAAACCTCTATGCGTTTATTTGTTCTGCTGAACACAAAGGAAGATATTTGGAAGAAAACAGATCTCATTCCCCATTGACTACCATAGTATGTATTTTTTCCTACTATGGTAGTCAATGGGGAATGAGATCTGTTTTCTTCCAAATATCTTCCTTTGTGTTCAGCAGAACAAATAAACACATAGAGGTTTGGAACAACTTGAGGGTAAGTAAACTATGATAGAATTTTCATTTTTGGGTGAACTAAGGCAATAATAATGACAAAAAACAAAACAATGGTAGAAAACATTACAATGCTTAAACCAGCCTTTTCAAAATCAATTATATCTGCCGTTACTGACAATCTTTAATTTTTTGAAGGAGGATTATTTGCATGTCCAAAGTCTTGAAAAGGCTCTCATTGTGCTGATGTTATGTTTACTGAGCGCTGCACTTCTTCCTTATTGAAAGAGAAAGCAGACACAACCAGAACTGCACAAATAAAAGAGTGCTGTTTACATTGAGCACACATTCTTTTCTTATCAACATGACAAAACTACACCGTATTTGATTTTTTTTCCCTTCACTGTAAAAAAAGTTAACTCATTATTTTGAGTTATCTTTTTGCATGGTTTTTTTTTAGTTTAACTAACTTATTTCGATAAGTTGAGGACAAGAAAACTTAAAATTTCTTGTTGTCTGGACAATCTAGTTAAAAAAATAAGTTGAAACAACTAAATTGCTAAAATATTTTTTACAGTGTTGTATGCCAGGAAAAGTGTTGTGATGTAAGAACATACATAATGATATTATTATTTTAAAATTTAAATGTTAGCATCAAAATTATTACATTGATCAATAAATGGTACTAAACTGTACCTGAATTTAACTCAAATCCGATTAAAATCCTGTTAAAGGCACACTATGCAGCATTTGTGTTTTTGTCAAACAGCGACCCCTAGAGTCGCTGTGGAATACTTGCACTGTCGTAAATAGCAATATACCAGTGGCTATAGAACATGCTTTAGAAGGGTCAAGGGCATGAACCAGACACAGATACACTCCGAAGATATTGACCAGGTAATGTTTCACGATTTCATACAAATATTAGGTTACTGCATAGTTTACTGAACTACTGATGATGGTAATAGGATAATAATAAATATATGTCAAGTGTTAGACTACTTTATAATAATAAAGTACTCTACTGCGTTTGCTGTCTTATAACGTTTTACACGATTGCTGCTAAATCACAAGTAAATAGCCTATAGTCTAGGCCTACTGTATAATTTCATTTGTGTTTTTTGCTTGTAATGTAAACATTACAAAATGCCAGATGACATCAATAAAGTACGTCGCATTATTTCATAACATTGGGCGTTATGATGTCATTAGACACGATTATTGCAATTTATCACACTACTTTGCAAATTGTGCTCGTTTACACTATTTACAACCTCTAGGCTTATATATGTCCTGATAATTATGTGAGATATTGACAACGGTCTTCATGATAATCGCAAACATGGATGAATGAACAGCATCGTAAAAAAATGACATACTACAAGCAAGCGCAACATAATACAACATAGAACGCAAACAAGTTTACAAATAAGAGATTTACTTACTAGTTCATCAACAAGATCGCCAGGTCAGCATCACTGCATCACTCGCTTGACACGGGGCTCGACTCGCTTGACACGGGCTGTCCTCGGACTCGCTTGACACGGGGCTGACTCGCTGACACGGGGCTGCTTGGACTCGCTTATGGACTACGGGGCTCGACTCGCCTGACACGGGCTGGACTCGCTTGACACGGGGCTGGACTCGCTTGACACGGGGCTGGACTCGCTTGAACGGGGCTCGACTCGCCTGACACGGGGCTGGACTCGCTTGACACGGGCTGGACTCGCTTGACACGGGGCTGACTCGCTTGACACGGGGCTGGACTCGCTTGACACGGGGCTGGACTCGCTTGACACGGGGCTGGACTCGCTTGACACGGGGCTGGACTCGCTTGACACGGGGCGGATTCGCTTGACACGGGGCTTGGACTCCTTGAACGGGGCTGGACTCACTATTGACACCGGGCTGGATCGTGAGATTTGACACGGGCTTCTGACTCGCAACTGGATGTGACACGGGGCATCGACTCGCACTGACACGGGCACTCGACTTGCCTACACGGGGCTCGACTCGCCATGACACTGGCTCGACTCGCTTGACACGGGGCTGACTCGCTTGACACGGGGCTCGACTCGCCTGACACGGGGCTCGACTCGCTTGAGACGGGGCTCGACTCGCCTGACACGGGGCTCGACTCGCTGGGACGGGGCTCGACTCGCTTTCACGGGGCTCGACTCGCTTGGGACGGGGCTCGACTCGCTTTTCACGGGGCTCGACTCGCTTGACACGGGGCTCGACTCGCTTGACGCGGGGCTCGACTCGCTTGACACGGGGCTCGACTCGTCTGACACGGGGCTCGACTCGCTTGAGACGGGGCTCGACTCGCCTGACACGGGGCTCGACTCGCCTGGGACGGGGCTCGACTCGCTTTTCACGGGGCTCGACTCGCTTTTCACGGGGCTCGACTCGCTTTTCACGGGGCTCGACTCGCTTGACACGGGGCTCGACTCGCTTGACTCGGCACTTTTGCACGCAGTGCTGCATGCTTTTTAGCTCGCGCCAACGAGTGAAAGCCCGACCGAGTGACTCTTATCCGGTTCCTCACACGGTCAGATTCTCTATTCCTTTTCCTAGTCTCTTCCGACCGCGTTTTCTTTGCTTTTTCCATCGTCGAGTATCACGTCTGAATTGCGCGCAACTGTCTTCGTGCTTCCTATGTTGTTGTTGTTGATGTGTGTGACGTCGTTGCCATAAAGCATGTCGTGATTCTCGCGAGATTTGTCAGGGGCGCTCCTCTCAAACTTACATTGCTGGTTTATCCAGCGGCGTCCCCCCCCAGGCTTTACTACCAGGATGATTCGCCCTACTATGAGTTTGTTTACCACCGAAATGACTTTGAAGCTGTTATATTAAGGTACAATTGTTGCATAGTGTGCCTTTAACATCTAACCTGGCCCTAGCCAGATGAATTTCGCTCCGCCTAGCTTCACTCATATCCATCTGGAACCTCTTCCATTGAGAGTGATTTCTCCAACCAACTTTATGGTTTAGCCAATCAGGACGCAGGGAGGGAGTTTCATAGATGTGACGTAGTGGAGAAGCGACCGTGAGACTGTTTTGATTCAGACAACAATGGCGGCTTGCATCGAGGAAGCAAGCGTTAACATTGATGCTGCTATTTCATCCGTGTTGTCCAATCTACCTAATATTGTTTCATTAAAAGAACATCAGAGAACGGCTCTGAAGGCTTTTGTTGGTGGAAACGATGTTTTCGCCCTTCTCCCGACCGGATTTGGCAAGAGCTTGATCATCAGCATCACGGGTTGGCTTCGGTGTGAGTGGTTGAAATAGCACGTCAATAAAGATGACAGACAAGTGGCTTATCCAATCATATGCAAGGATTTTTGATAAGGCCCAGCCTTCTGAAACGCCATTTCAATGGATCGGTTCCAGATGGATGAGTGGAGCTAGGCGGAGCGAAATTCATCTGGCTAGGGCCAGGTTAGTTAACATGTACATGTTGAAAGAACTTAACACTAACAAAGTGTTTTGTTAACAAACAAGTTATCATTTTAAGTGTAAGATCATAATATACTGACAAACATGAATGTAATGAAGGATGTTTTGAGTTTAGCATCCCAATCCAATCCCATGCGGAGCATGCTGGGAAATCGACTGTACAGTTTCAGCTGTTAAAAATAAAATATTAATGTTATTCCAACTCAAAAGCATGAATCTTTAACAATTTTAAGTGAGTTGAATGTAATGAAATCAAATTATGCAACTCATTTCAAATAAGCAGCAAAAGTATTTTGAGTGTTTTAAATGTCTTGTTCTGACAAATATTTTATAAAATTGTACTTGCCTGAAAGTTTGTCTCTGTAGCATTTTCAGTATAGACTATTTCACTCAAAAGACAGAAAGTGACAATTTTTTTTTTAATATAAACATAACTGGTGATAATGACTTAAAATCATTATTTTATTTAAAGGGCACCTATTATGGCATTTAAAATGTTCCTAATATTGTTCTGGGAGTCCCCAACAACAGTTTTACATGCATGCAATGACAAAAAACACTTTTGTTGTCTTATAATATGCATTTATTTTTACCTGATTTGCTCACCGACTCCCTAATGATTCGTTTGACGACTCATTTTTCAAACCCCTCCTTTGCGTGACGCTAATCTGCGGTGATTGGTCAGACGACCCAGTCAGTTATTTTTCTCGTTAACCCAAAGCTTAAACATATTGATAAAGCACTGCAGTACTACAATACGCTCTATTCTTTGACAACTCCAATAACAAAGACAAACATTTTACATATTTAAAAAAAAAATAAAAAATGACATTGGAGACCTAAGCTGCGCTGAGCGTAACAGACAGACAACAGCACACACACACCACACACACACACACACACACACACACACACACACACACACACACACACACACACACACACACACACACACACACACACACACACACACACACACACACACACACACACACACACACAACACACACACACCCATACTTATTGAGTATGCTACAATACCCATAAAAGCAACAATTATTAATAGTACTTACAGGTTGTGATTCGGAGGAGGAAGCCGATCCAAATAAACGTGGTACTGAACCTTCCTTCAGTATCAGCCGGCTCGCGAATCCACACTTGAAAGCATTTATGTTTGTAAAGGAATCGTCATTAAAATGACGTGAACACAGCTCAAGGTGGCTATACTTGTGTGGTATAGTTGTAAATATAAACTCTAGCCACTGATTCTTCACATGCTTATCTCTGGGCAGTGAAAAAAAAGTTTGCTTTTGCATCGCACTTCAGAACACAGCGTCTCGTCACCATGATTCCCTGGCGTCTGAGCTTTTACTGTCTATGCGTCTGAGGCGCGCGCAATGAGTGAGCGTAACTTGTCAAGTTGACGTCATCTAGACAGAGAAAAAGCATCGTTCATCTATCGATTCATATCAGCGACTCAGAGTCGACTCTTACTTTTGAGAGACAATAACTTTGTATACGGTGAACTTTCATATTTAAAGGGGTCATGAACTGGCTTTTTAAATCTTATTATATTGTTGTCTGAGGTAAACTTATGACGTTCGCTTGGTTTTTGCATTCAAAAACATCAAAATGAGTAATAGGCTATTTTGTACCCTAGTTTTGAGCCTAGCTGAAAAACGCTCGGTTTTTATGGGTGTCTCGCATTGAAGACTTGGAAGTAAACGCCCACTGATGTGAGTGGATAACAGGTTTTGCATATTATAATGAGTTTCAACTCACCCGTCGATGCACTTGGGGAAATTGTTTTGAAAACGTCCAATGTTGTAAAATGGCAACCGGAATGATTCGCCCATACATGTTCGACCCAGAGTCCGGGTGTTGCACCATTCCTGTCAGATCCAATATAGACGGCACAGCACCGTTCTTTACTCTTAATCGGTCTGCAAATCCAGTCTTGTTTACAAAACAATCCTCAGTGAAATGAAGCGAACAGACGGACAATGTTTTACCTCATCAGCTGGAGTGGAACGTCATTAAAATAAAGTTTATCCATGCACTCCTATTGGAATCCAGAGGAAGCTTATGCAGCGACTGTCTTCTTCCACAACCAGGCACTGCACAATATTTTGTAAACGGCATGTTTATTGCTCGGTAGCTCGATCCGGTTTGTCATCACGAGGTAGGCATCTATGTTATTTAACTATGTGTGTAATGCGCGAATCGGTGGGCGGGGCTAAACCGGCCGTGTTGAAGTAGGCGTTGATCTTCTTCTGCGGGGGTGGTGTTTTATCCTCTTTGACGTCAAAGTTCCCCACTTTAAAAAAAGGAGTCGTTTGCTGAGCCTGGTGTCCAGGGCTTGACATTAACACCCGCCAACCCGCCATTTGGCGGGTGGATTTCACCCGTGGCGGGTAACACAGTCACTCCCACTAGCCACTTTGGCGTGTTGAAAAATTGTAGTCTTGTCAAAAAGGCATCTGAAATAACAAAACACGCGGACTGGCCGTCGGACTGAGGGCTGTTTTAGTCTGCCCTTAATTATCAACTTAACCAGCAGCAGCGATGATATAGCGATCTTTTTTAAAAGCAGGAGAATCCAGACCACAGGTGCGTCTCACGCTCTCCTGCAGTGCCGCTGCGCGAGGGTGCGCGCGCCAAATATGACATCCAGACTTTTGTCAAACGATAAAGTTGAATCTGTCACAGCCAGGGCAGCCACAGTCCCTCAGACCTGTATACCGTCAGCCTGATTTTAACCTGATGGTACGTACGATCTCTGTCATCACACGCGACTGGTCGCATGCACACACACATCAACACAGCGTTCAGTCAGTGCGTGAGTGTGCGTGGCCGAGCAGTGCGTAGAAAAAATGCGCAGGAGAACGAGATAAAGAGAAAAGGCAGAGCTGAGATAAAGAAAAAATTATCTTCATGATTAAGGGACACGGTGTAAATACTAGCAGGGCTGCCCTTATGTCACGTTTCACAACTATCTTTCCAGAGTTAATTCTATGTTTTAATAAATTAATCATGCCATGAAAGAAAGCAGGAGATGCGTTTGTGGGAATAATCTGGAAAATAAAGACCTGTAGGCCTATACTTTCAGGTGGACATATCTCCAGTTACTCAGAGTTTCATGATGATAATTATTAAACCAGTCAGAGCTCTGAGGATATGCAGATGCAAAACAAACAATCCAAAGACCCCAAAACGATCATGGGCCTATATAAAGATTTAATCATGTTGCCTTAGTGGATTTTTTCTTAGAAAAAATAATTTATTCTTTGCTCATTGTTTCTAATGCAGATAATTGTTCTACTCTGTATTACAGTATTTACTGATAAAAAAACCTGATGCAAAACTGTACACACAACCTTATCAGAGCTAATGATATTAGTACATTTTAGTACGTTTTAAGCCTCATTGTCAACTTTAATCAACAACAACAAAAATGTGGCTAGTAAAAATGCTGCGTGGCTAGTAATTTTGAAAAAGCACTAGCCACATTGGCTAGTGAGCAAAAAAGTTAATGTCAAGCCCTGCTGGTGTCAATAAAAGCTTTTATTGGACTAACAAGGACGTTTTCAGTTCTGAAACTTACAGGATATTCTTATAATATGATGACCTCTCAGATGTCAAAAGCTCAAGGAAAATTTGATTTTCTCAGTTCATCACCCCTTTAAGACTTTGCAGGATGTTTTCGTTCACTTAGATCTATGTTACACACTACATGAAAGGTAATTTTCAAAATTCCATAATAGGTACCCTTTAAAAAAACATTATAGCATCTAGACAGTTTGCTAAAAATTCAGATCTTAAATTCTGTAATTCTGAGACCAAAACATTCATGCTATTCCTGCAAAATACGTGGCATAATGCAAACAAAGATAAACACAATTGAAGTTGGGAAATTACCCACAGAATTGAAGATCCTGATCACAAGATCACACATTAAGTGTCTGATTACATGATGAGAAGTTCCTGCACAAGCAAATTCTGTTGACAAGGAACAAGGAATGAATAAACTGATGAAATGCCTATCTTGAATGCACTTCATATAAAAGCTTCTGCAAAATGTGCAAAATATAATAATAAAATCAATATTTTCCCATTTCTTTTATTTTGTTATGAGAAGACACAACTGCCACTAAATAAAGTTTCTCAACCACTATATGAGTAAATGCATTCTGCACTAATACTTCTTCTTCTGAAACAAGATTTATAAATAATTATGGATTCATAAAAAATAAGTATGATTTGTATACATGAAAAGTTATCAATGAAGAGTTAGCATGAGACAGATGTTTTTACCACCATAAAAAATAAACATTAATCAACTTACAGATGAGTAAAACTATTGTGTCATCACTTTTTTTGAAATATGTAACCAAATAAATAAACTATTGTGGTATATATAGTGTTTATACGAGGGTACTTCTAATTCAGTGGCTGAATGAGTGTAAGAAGAAGGTAAAATGTTGACATCTTTCTCTGTTCCGACTGTCTTTATAAATCTCTCTCTATTTTTTTCCTCTTTTGAAAGTTGTGAAAACATTATTGTGGATATTTTTTTTTTGCTATTTGAGTAAATGGGAACACTAAAATATATTTAATATAGCTATTCTCGTATTCACCAATATAGAAGTTCCCTTATCGAAAAGGGAACTTCGAGATGCGTCGAAACACTGCGGGAACGCCTTCTGCGTGATTGCGTCTGAAGCATCTATGCCAACTAGTCCAATGGAAAAAGGGAATGAGCGTCACGGGCGGGTGACGTCATGACCAGGAAAGGATAAGAGCACTTCCGCTGCTCGCCGGCATTTAGCTTCTGTGCCTCAGCAAGCGATCTGTGTCTAAACTGTCCCCGTCTATTTATTGTTGTCTGTCAATATTGTTGGTATCGATGGCGAAACAAGTCTACAAACAGTGTGTTCCTCCCTGCCCGCGTTATTTAACGGGTGGGGACACACACGAGCTTTGTGTGATTTGTTTGGGATTTGAGCATGCAGCCTCAGCCTTCGAGGGGGCTGAGTGCCAGCACTGTGAGAAGCTACCGCTTCGCATGCTCAGATCCCGCCTGTCACTCTTCGACAAACAGAGTGGGCAGGCTCGCGATCCTCAGGGATCAGGACCCGCGTCTGCCGAGGCAACGCGGAGAATGCATTCCTGGGGATCGCAATTGGATCTCTCGGAGGGGATCGAGACGGGTCCGAGGGCCCTTTCTCCTTCCTTACCCGGGAGATCCAGCTCTCCTCCCCCGGTGTCGGAAGCACGCTTTGCGGTTTCTTCCGCCCGGGGAGAGAGCCCTTTATTACTGTGCTCTTCTTCTGAGGAAGTTGATGTTGTCAGTATGGACAGTGATAATGCACACACGGGGGAAAGGGAATTACAATTTATTTCCCCAGCGTATGATGAGCTGGTGGATGTCATGTCACGAGCTGTAGAAAGATTAAATATTGACTGGCCATCTGAAACTAAAAACACTCGTCCCAAAAGCAGATTAGACGAGCGTTATCTTTCTTCAGCCACACTATCTCCACCGCGAGGGCTTCCTTTTTTTCCTGATTTACACGATGAATTATCTAAATCATGGAAAAAAGCCGTTTTCATCTCGTGTCTTTGTCCCTCATTCTAATATATATTCTAAAATAAGAGGGTCTAAAGATTACGGCTATAGTTCGATGCCCCAGGTTGAACAAAATCTAGCGAGTTATCTCGCGCCTGGTCCCGCATCTTCTATTAAAGCCCCAGTTTTGCCCACTAGACCACTAAGAAATACATCTAGTTTAGTGGGCAAAGCTTATTCGGCAGCAGGTCAAGCCGGAGCGTGCCTGCACACTATGGCACTGCTTCAGGCTTATCAGGCTGATCTGCTGGGGGATCTGGATAATAGTGAGGGAATAAGTCATGACGATGTTCGAGAACTTCGTAGGGCGACTGATCTTTCTCTCAGGGCTACTAAAGAGACCGCCAGAGCAATTGGGCGGTCTATGGCAGCTTTGGTAGCCACTGAGAGACATTTATGGCTCAATCTATCTGATATTAAAGAGAAAGATCGCACTTTTTTGTTAGATGCTCCGCTTGAACCGTCTGGTCTCTTTGGTGACGCAGTTCACGCTGTAGTTGAAAGATTCCAGGATGCTAAAAAGCAGTCGGACGCTTTTAAAAAGTTTATCCCTCGCCGTGTCCAGCCCCCTGGGGCTGCTGGGCGTGAGCAGCCCCAGCCATCTAGCTCATCATATCATGTGCAACAGAAAGAGAGTGTTGCGTCTCGTGCTCCTCCACGAAGATACTGGAGACAGACGCAGCCCTCTCAACCGAAGTCGACTAAGCCTAAGCCGGATCTGAGGACCGTTCTTCAGGCGAAGAAAGCTTCGGTTCAAAAAAAAAAAAGGTCCTGATGCTTAGGCATCAGACCTGTGAGGACAGCCCCGACCGAGGTGGAGCGGTGTTCACCTCAGTACACGGTGCCCGTTCCACTTCGGGGTCCTCACGAGACCCTCCTGCCAACCCTGCCACCTCTGGTGCTTCAGGGCGCAGTGGTCTCCAGCGAGTCGCTGGTGCTGTGCTGCAACACAGCATCGGTTTCGCGCCCTCTGAGGGGGGTTTTAGAGCAGTCAGGTCAGGTAGTTCCTGCCGGTATGTTTCAGGCTCCAGATTTGGCTCTCTCAGTAACACCAGAGACCAGCCTCGAGAGGCTGGTTCCCTTAGTAAATTTTCTGGCAGCGTGGAAGCTTCTGCCGAATATTTCTCATTGGGTCCTGCAGATTGTAGAGAAAGGATACAGAATCCAGTTTGGCTCTCGTCCTCCTCGTTACAGCGGGGTGTTACCCACAGTGGTACGTCCCGAGCAGGCTCTGGTAATGGAGCAAGAAGTAAGGGCCCTGTTAGCAAAAGAGGCTATAGAACAGGTGTACTCACCCGACAGAGAGTCGGGTTTTTACAGCCGTTACTTCATTGTTCCAAAAAAGGATGGAGGTTTGCGTCCCATTTTAGATCTTCGCCTGTTGAATCGGTCAGTTCAGAAACTCAAGTTCAAGATGCTGACCCTCAAGCAGATCGTGACTCAAATCAGATCCGAGGACTGGTTTGTCACGATAGATCTGAAGGATGCATACTTCCATATCTCCATCCTCCCTCAGCACAGGAAGTTCCTAAGGTTTTCTTTCAGGGGCAAAGAATACCAGTATCGGGTTCTTCCTTTCGGCCTAGCTTTGTCACCCCGCACATTCACGAAATGCATGGATGCAGCTTTAGCCCCTCTCAGGCTTCAGGGCATTCGCATTCTGAATTATATCGACGACTGGCTGATTCTAGCAGAATCAGAGCAGTTGGCGGTTCGGCACCGAGGTGTCGTTCTCGCCCATATGCAGATGTTGGGGTTGAGGCTCAATGCCAAGAAGAGTGTTCTTTCTCCAGTACAGAGAACCACTTTCCTTGGTGTGGTATGGGATTCAGTGACGATGAGGGCCAGCCTATCGCCCGTTCGTGTAGCTGTTATCCTGGCAGCCACCAAAGAGCTAAAGCTAGGTCAGTCACGCACTGTAAAACAGTTCGAGAAACTGTTGGGTCTACTGGCAGCAGCGTCCAACGTGATACCTTTTGGCCTGCTGTACATGAGGCCTTTACAGTGGTGGCTCAGGACCAGAGGGTTCTCCCCGAGGGGAAACCCGTTCCGTATGATCAAGGTTACGCGGCGATGCCTTCGTGCCTTAGAGATATGGAAGAAACACTGGTTCTTAACCCAGGGCCCGGTGTTGGGAGCTCTTTGCCATCGAGCTACTATCTCGACAGATGCTTCCCTCACCGGCTGGGGAGCGGTAATGGAAGGCCGCTCGGTTCAGGGTCTGTGGAAAAGCCATCATCTTTCGTGGCACATCAATTGCCTGGAGATGATGGCTGTCTTCAATGCGTTGAGACATTTCCTTCCGGACCTAAGAGGCCATCATGTGCTCGTTCGAACAGACAACACATCTGTGGTCTCTTATCTGAACCGCCAGGGGGGTCTGAGGTCGCGTCCGCTTTGCAAACTGGCGCACCGGATCCTCCTGTGGTCCCTGGGGAAGGTACTCTCCCTGAGGGCAGTGTATATTCCTGGGGACCAGAATATAGGAGCAGACATCCTGTCGAGGCAGGAGCTGAGGCCAGGGGACTGGAGACTCCACCCCGAGGCGGTGGAGAAAATCTGGGAGGCATATGGCAGAGCAGAGGTGGACCTGTTCGCGTCTCACAACACGACGCACTGTCCCCTCTGGTATTCACTTACTCACCCGGCCCCCCTGGGGCTGGATGCCATGGTGCAGACGTGGCCGAGGCTACGTCTGTACGCCTTTCCCCCTGTTGCTCTGCTCCCAGGAGTTCTGGAGCGGGTCCGTCAGTGTGGGATAAGCCTACTGCTAGTAGCACCACGCTGGCCAAGTCGGATCTGGTTTGCGGACCTGATCCTTCTTCTAGACGGGCCTCCATTGGAGATCCCTTTGAGGAGGGACCTTCTGTCTCAGGCCGGGGGCACAATATTTCACCCTCGGCCAGAGATATGGAATCTTTGGGTTTGGCCTCTGAGGGGGCCCAACTTGTAGATAGTGGTCTTTCAGCTGAGGCTGTTGAGACCATCCTAAGCTCCAGAGCTCCAGCTACGAGGAAACTCTATGCGCTTAAATGGAGAGTCTTCTCCTTATGGTGTCACCGACATCAGTGGGATCCGGTTAATTGTTCTGTCAACACAGTAATCGAGTTCCTGCAGGAGCGCTTTGTGTCAGGTCTATGTCCTTCTACACTAAAAGTTTACGTGGCAGCCATTGCGGCTTATCACACCATGGTGGGAGGTATATCTCTGGGTCGAGACCCCCTGATTACACGTTTCCTTCGTGGCACTTTGAGGCTGAGGCCTGCAATTCGCACTAAGGTGCCAGCTTGGGATTTGACTGTAGTTCTAGAAGGCCTGTCTAGGGCTCCATTCGAGCCCTTAGAATCAGTCTCAGAGAAGTTCCTTACTCTTAAGACCGTCTTTCTCCTAGCTATTTCGTCCCTCAAGAGAGTTGGTGACCTTCAGGCTCTTTCGGTCTCCCCCACCTGCCTTGAATTTGCTCCGGGGATGGTCAAGGCGTTCCTTTATCCAAAACAGGGATACGTCCCTAAGGTGCCGACCTTGACTCCGAGGCCTATTGTGCTGCAGGCTTACTGTCCTCCTCCGTTTGCAACTGCGGACCAGGAAAGACTGCACTTGTCGTGTCCAGTGCGAGCATTGGACACATATGTACATCGGACGTCCTCAATCTGGAAGTCCGATCAACTATTTATTTGCTTTGGATCACCTAAAAAAGGTCTCCCTGCTTCAAAACAGACAGTCAGTAAGTGGATAGTCGAGGCTATTTCACTTGCTTATGAGTACTCGGGCCAGCCTTGTCCTTTGGTGGTCCGAGCTCATTCGACCAGGAGTATGGCGGCTTCTAAAGCCTTGCTGCATGGGGTTTCTCTCCAAGATGTTTGTGATGCGGCGGGCTGGTCCTCTCCGCTCACATTCGTGAGGTTTTACAGTTTGGACCTGGATGCTGCCCCAGGTTCTCAGGTGCTTAGTGCTTAGCTGAACAGTCTGACACTCAGGTACTTGAATTATGGCGCATTGGGTATTCTCGTTCCCGCAGCGTTTCGACGCATCTCGAAGTTCCCTTTTCGATAAGGGAACGTCTCAGGTTACTATTGTAACCATAGTTCCCTGAGAACAGGGAACGAGACGATGCGTCCCCCTGCCATACTTCTGGCGTCCCTGCGATCGGCTTGCTTCGGCACTGTCGAAGCTAAATGCCGGCGAGCAGCGGAAGTGCTCTTATCCTTTCCTGGTCATGACGTCACCCGCCCGTGACGCTCATTCCCTTTTTCCATTGGACTAGTTGGCATAGATGCTTCAGACGCAATCACGCAGAAGGCGTTCCCGCAGCGTTTCGACGCATCGTCTCGTTCCCTGTTCTCAGGGAACTATGGTTACAATAGTAACCTGAGACGTTTACCCAACTGAGACTTAAACTTGAAACAGCGCCAACACCATGTGGCTGTGTGTGACGAGTGTATGTTGTTAAACTACATTATTGGAAAAACTATCATTAGTATTCTGAGAAATGTTGCTGCCTTCACGTTCACATATATTAAGTCTTTCTATTTAATGGAGAAAATAAATCACAAATGTGTGTAATTCAGGTTATAATTATAATTACCCCTGCCCCCACTTCCCCTTAAAATGTAGAGAGGGTTTTATTATAGACAATTATGATGTGATCATCTTTGTGTTTATCCAAGACTAATATTGTAGGAGGACATGCAAATGTAAGGGTTACAGTTTTCGAAATGGGGAATTTTGTAATTTGAGCCATTTGATATTTATTTTACAGATATCAGATTAACTTATTTGGTTGGGAGGGCCTTAATTCAACAATAAATAGAGCATCATTTCTGAGCACAATATTATTCAACTGGAGCTTCTTCAGACTGCTGGTTCGTATCAAAATTCATATCCATGTTTAATAGCACATTTTTGGTTTGAAATGTTTTGAGGGAATAATATTTCTCATATGAATAATATATTGGATAAAAAATAAATATAGCAATTGTTTATAATCAAATATTAATAATGCTATTTTTTGTTTATATAAAAATGTAATATTTTGTTTAAAAGCAGATAACAGCTGAATTGTGAAGGTCTTCTGTGAGGTTTATACATTGACAGATTCCAGGTGAGTTGAATGTTTACACACTCTCTACACCGGGGAAACATTATAATTAGAATCCATTAGTTTTCTTATTATTATTTTTCCCTAATGGGAGTCGATGGCAGCCATATGAACCGTTAGTAGGGAAATTATGCAATTTAGCAAACTTGTAGTGATGGTAAAGTAAAGTAAAGTAATTTGACAAACTTTGGCTTTTCCAGGACAAACTCTATAGCGCCACCACCAGTTCAAAAATCTTACATTAAAATTGTTCTAACTTTTGAACCATTTGATCTAGAAAAGTAAAACATAGTACACCTGATTCCTCTTATGATGCTGATCACATTAAACATCTTTCATCAAGACTCCACCATTACAGTAGCGGACATTTAGAAAAGTACAGGATTAAGTTTTTCGCTACTCCTTAAATGTGTCCAATTTTGTCCAAAATCTGATGAGATGACTGAACAGGCTTTTTTATTCATATTTGTTTAGAAGTTATGTTTAACAAGGTTGACCTAATATTGGTTCAGAGGCTGTATCTCGGCCGAACTTTGATCAATAGAAATGAAAATTGGTACACTTCTTCGGAACCATGATCTGTGGACCTGAAAGTTTGGAACAGCGCCACCTACAGGTCATGAGATCTGAAAAATGGCTATTTTTTCTAATCATTTTTTAACCGTTTTATCAGAATCATGATCTTGGTGTCTATGGATTCCTTGTGTCCTTTGCTACCATTCGTGAGAAATATCTCTCTAAAGTTGTTTGTTGTCTTAGCATGCTAATGATTAACATGCTAACCAGTTGCCATTCTTTTTAATGTGGCTCTTCAGATATTAGATACATTCGCATTAAGTTGTTTTAGCATGCTAATCTGGTTAAAATATTAAGTAATGCTTTTGTGTGCTCATTCTAACACTGAAGGTTCTCCTCAGCTGCCTGCTGAATCAGCATCGACTGTAATTCGACATGCCAATAATGTTTATTTCTTATTCTAAATAGCATTAAATAACACTGATCATTTAATACTTTCCAACACTCTAAAATTATCTTATGTCTGCTTGTAGATTTCATTACAGTACATCAGTTTCTCAAAGCAAAACTAAACTAACTAAAACTTAAGGAATCTGAAAGAAGGAAGTTCATTATTTGTACAGCGATGATTGATTTAAGCACAACAAAATATCAATATAAATCCAAAAGAAATAAACATTAAGTCATCAACGTACAGCAGATCAACAGACAGCATTGGTACATTTGTTCAGGGTTTGTGAATGTAGACAAAACAAAACCGCAAAAGGATAAATATTTATGATGTCCACATGAGCTACATCTGCTTACGCAAACTTTGATCTTATATTGAATTAGAAAATCATAATGCAGCCAAAGATAAATTATGAGAAACATAAATGAATGTCATGAGGTTCTTCTATTTTATCATTACACTAGCATATGTTTCTTTGTTTAAATGAGGAGAATCTGAAGATGATTCCTTCGTATGCTGATATGAAATGTGTTGTTATGTCTTATATCAGGATGGACATGCGTGTGGTTTTGTTTCTAGCACTTTTTACTGGGATGTGCGTTGCTGATTCCCAAGGTACGTTTAAAATAATACAAGTAAAAATGCCAGGATTTAAAAATCTGTAATCATTGTGTATCATTACATATGATTAGATTAATTTATTAAAATTATATCCTGAAATATGTTAATTAAAATTATTTATATTTATTTGTAATGCTTTGAACCTGTCTAATCCTTTTTTTTTTTTTAAAAAAAAAACATTAAACAGGGAATCTTGCTCTGAATGGCATGGCTGTGCAGTCGTCCTTAGGACACCCACAGGGAGATGCTCAACATGCCATAGATGGAAACAGAGACTCAAATTACAAGGAGGACTCGTGCACTTTCACTAAAACTGAGTTTAATCCCTGGTGGAGAGTTGACCTGGGAAATGTCTACAGTGTAAGCAACGTTACCATCACTAATCGTGGAGACTGCTGCAAAGAGCGGCTTAGAGGAGCTCAGATTCGCATTGGGAACAAGCTGGACAACAACGGAAACAACAATGAGCTGTAAGAAATGTTTCAGTTGTTCTATCATCTTCCCATGTTTATGATGTTCAATCTGGTTTAATAACACAGGAGGAAAAATTATACTTCCTCCACAAACCAATCACTGAGCGAGCCACAGCCATGGAGATGTACTACAACATTTTAATAATATAATAATAATTTTAATACAGCTGAATTTAATTTGTTAGACATGGGCATTGTGTTGCGTAGCCACTGGTTTTAGTTCAACTCTGTTCTTTATGTATTTGCAGGGTTGCAACTATTCTCACTCCTCCTAATGGCACACAAACATTTTCATTCGAGTCTGTTAATGGTCGATATGTCAACATTTTTTTACCTGGGAATGATGAAATCCTCACTCTGTGTGAAGTCGAGGTGTTTGCAGGTGAGGGACAGAGAGAAGATTTGGATAGAATTTGTGTATGTACTTATTAATGTGTGTATAACTGTTATTATTTTATTAACAGTAATGGACACACCATCGTACATTTGTGGTCCAAGTGAGTGCTCTTTATTACTTTCAATTTGTTGATAACACATCTATAATATTCTTACTGAACATTTGGCAACCAATCAGGGATAATGTACATCAAGACAGATTTAATCGCAAAACAAACCCAGACAGACTAGCCACAAAAATAATCATTTTGGACACAAAATATTGATTTGAATTGAAATATTTTATAAACTTGCTTGTAATAAACGCAAAGCTTCTGTGAAGAAAAAAATATTCCTGGCAAGACAAACATTTAAGGGATATTGTACAGTCATTTAAAACAAACAAATAAATAATTACTTTATTTGTGATGAAACCTGTAAAAATAGTATAGCATTAGTAAAGTAAAAAGAAAAAAAGTTATTGTTTATTATTTTGCTCTACAGGGAATCTTGCTCTTGGAGCCACAGCTGTCCAGTCTTCCACAATCAGTGGAGCAGTCGCACAAAGGGCTGTCGATGGCAACAGGAATTCAATTTTCAATCTGGGATCATGCAGTCACACTAATGCGGACATGAACCCCTGGTGGAGAGTTGACTTGGGGATAGTCTACAAGGTAACCAAGGTTAGCATCACTAATACTGGAGATGGTTCTTCAGGGAGGATAAATGGAGCTCAGATCCGTATCGGCAACAGCCTGGATAATAATGGCAACAATAATGAGCTGTAAGTATCGTCTCTCTCTTAATACTTTCACAAGTGGTTAGAAAATTAGTAAATAAGATAATTTTACTTTGAATAAATCCTTTCAATACAAACTTGCCTTTGACAGAAGTATATTTAATATGATTCTTGCCGTATTAATACACCTCTCTCTATTTCTCTATGACTCTGTGACTTCACAGGGCTGTGACTGTTGTGTCCATCCCAGCTGGAGAGACAAAAACATTTGAGTTTAAGCCTATTAAGGGCCGATATGTCAACATTATTATACCTGGGCGCAATGAATATCTCACACTGTGTGAAGTCGAGGTGTTTGCAGGTGAGCAATAAAAGGGGAGAGAGAGAGAGAGAGAGAGAGAGAGAGAGAGAGAGAGAGGAGAGAGAGAGAGAGAGAGAGAGAGAGAGAGAGAGAGAGAGAGAGAGATGGTGTGTCAGACATTTGTACTATTTATACTATGTGTACATTGCCTTAATAATGGTTTTCTGATTTCATTGCCAGATTAAGTGGAATGAGAGGATGTTACACCACAGTCCACTGATCCTACAAGCAAAATATAAAACTAAGTTTTTTTCTGAGCAATACTAATATTGCAGTTTTTCATTGTTTTTTCATTTACTATGCACCTTTTATCCTTAAGATAAAAGATACGTTTCTGTGCACATTCAGTAAAGGTTTGAAATGTTTTTTAAAAATGGACCTGACTCTTAACCCCTGTTGGATCAGGGGTTTGTGTATTTACTCATCTTTGTTTCTTTCTGCTTTCTACATCAATAAATTACTACAGCATTGCATGTTGTATTGTATGTTTCTGGATAAAAAAAATGCTCATCTGGATATTTACAATGAGGAGGAGGTGTAGTGTTACATAGCTGCCCATCTAGGGTTGAGGAACTGGTAATAAAGTACATTTTACAAAAAAGAGAAAGAAAAGGAAAACCCTGGAGAGGATTTCCAACCTTCTGTCCCAGAATCAACCACACAACCACCAATTCAACCAATATTAACTTTTAATTGTCTGTTATAAAGAATAAAAAGGCACAAAATCGTCAATAACCAAACCAGAAAAATTTATATCAAAAAGAATAATAATGAGAATGGGGGCAATAGCTTCAAGGGAGAGCCTGGCCAAAATAACAAACAAAATACAAATTTAGAAATCTCTCTAAATTACCTGTAGAAAGATAATTCAGAATAACAGGGGTGGGACAAAGTCATTGTTATGCAAGTCACAAGTAAGTCTTTGCCCTCGAGTCCCGAGTCAAGTCGAGTCAAAGATGAGGCAAGTCCCGAGTCGAGTCAAAAGTCAAAGCCAACAAGTCTCAAGTCGAGTCCAAAGTCCTACCATTTTAGTTTCGAGTCATTTCAAGTCCTCTTACCAAAGAAATAACATTTATACAAATCATGGTATGTCTGTAAGATTTGTATTTATTTAAACCTCTTTTTATACAATGACATTAATCAAATACAGTTTATTGTATTCAACACATTTTAACACAGTTTATCTTTCAAATAGACATGGGTCCTTTTAGCCTAAACTTTTTTAAACATGTCATCAATAAAATCCTCACCCCTCAATTATCACTTCTGAGAAACTGGACCAACCTGATAATAATTGGAATGCCTCCATAGAGACTGTTGTGTATGTGTGTGAGAGAGAGAGAAGAGAGAGAGAGAGAGAGAGAGAGAGAGAGAGAGAGAGAGAGAGAGAGAGAGAGAGAGAGAGAGAGAGAGAGAGAGAGAGAGAGAGAGAGAGAGAGAGAGAGAGAGAGAGAGAGAGAGAGAGAGAGTTGATTGAGTGTCTCCCGCATATAGATAGCGTCTCCCTGATGCCCGCAAATTAGTTCAAATCTCCCAGAATCTAGAACGCGAATGCGAGACAGAACATACTGCGTGCATAACATAAGATAACATATAGCGTGTGTGCACTCACGACAGAGAGGGAGAGAGAGCGAGAGACCTTGCTTGTGTCTTTCGCTCTCTCCCAACAGTCATTGGATGTGGTGCAGGCAGCGCGCGTGCTCTCTGCATGCATACAGGTGGCGCACATTTTTTTCAAAGATGCAGATAAAGAGCGGCGCGGCCGTGTGAACATTATTTTCCTCATGGGAAGTAGCAAGTCTTCTCGAGTCAAAAGACGCAAGTCCAAGTGAAGTCACGAGTCATTGATGTTAAAGTTAAAGGGATAGTTCACTTTGGAATTAATTTTTGATATGTTTTAGCTTACCTCAAGGGCATCCAAGATGTAGGTGTCTTTGTGGCCGCAGTATTTTCAATTTTGATATTTTTAGGTCAACCCGTTCTTGTCTGTCAGTCATATAATGCAGGCAATAGGGAACCACCTTAAAAAGCAGGTTCTGGTAAGAACTCTAGCGGCTGCATTTTGAACTAGCTGTAGTTTGTTTAATAAGCGTGCAGGGCAACCACCCAGTAGAGCATTACAATAATCTAGCCTTGAGGTCATGAAAGCATGAACTAATTGTTCCGCATTTGTCAGTGAGAGCATATGACGTAGTTTAGATATATTTTTAAGATGGAAAAAGCGGTTTTACAGATACTAGACACTTTCAAATGAAAGATTGGTATCAAAGAGCACACCCAGGTTCCTAACTGACGACGGAGACTTAACAGAGCAGCCATCAAGTGTTAGACAGTATTCTAGGTTATTAGGTGAGGAAGTTTTTTGTCCAATGATTAGAATCTCTGTTTTTTCAGAATTTAGTAATAGGAAATTACTGGTCATCCAATTTTTTATATCAGCTATGCATTCCGTTAATTTTGTGAATTGGTAAGTTTCGTTAGGTTTTGAAGAAATATACAGCTGAGTATCATCAGCATAACAGTGAAAGCTAATTCCATATTTCCTAATTATATCTCCTAATGGTAGCATGTACAGAGTGAACAGCAGCGGTCCTAGTACTGAGCCTTGTGGTACACCATACTGAACTTGTGATCGATAAGACATCTCTTCATTTACTGATACAAACTGAAAACGGTCAGATAAGTATGATTTAAACCATGCTAGTGCAATTCCGCTAATGCCAACATAGTTTTCTAGTCTATTTAAAAGAATGTTGTGGTCGATAGTATCAAATGCAGCACTAAGATCAAGTAACACTAATAGAGAGATACAACCACGATCGGATGATAGGAGCAAATCATTTGTGACTTTAATGAGAGCAGTCTCAGTACTATGGTACGGTCTAAATCCGGACTGAAAATCCTCGCAGATATTATTTCTTTCTAAAAAGGAACACAGTTGTGAGGATACTGCTTTTTCTAGTATCTTTGACAGAAAAGGCAGATTCGAGATTGGCCTGTAATTGACTAATTCTGTAGGATCAAGTTGCGGTTTTTTAACAAGCGGTTTAATCATAGCCAACTTAAAGGTTTTTGGTACGTATCCTAATGACAAAGATGAATTAATGATATCTAGAAGAGGATCTATGACCTCTGGAAGCATCTCTTTCAGTAGCTTAGTCGGTATAGGGTCTAGCATACAAGTTGTCGATTTAGATGAATTAACAATTTTGCAAAATTCTTCCTCTCCTATAGCAACAAATGAATCAAAATGTTCCTCACAGAGACTACAATATACTCCCTGATGCGATACTGTAGTAGACGGTTGCATAGTTATAATTTTGTCCCTGAAATTATCAATCTTATAAGTGAAGAAGTTCATAAAGTCATTACTGCTGTGTTTTTTATAAACTTCTGGGCTTGAAGCTTTCTTTTTCGTTAGTTTAGTCACTTGTTCAAATAAATACCTAGGATTATGTTTATTTCTTCTAATAGGGTTGAAAAATAATTAGTTCTAGCATCTTTTAAGGCCTCTCTGTAAGCAATCGAGCTCTCCTTCCATGAAATCCGAAATACCTCTAGTTTTGTTTTCTTCCAGTTTCGCTCCATTTTTCTGGCTGCTCTCTTAAGGGCCCGGGTGTGCTCATTGTACCACGGCGTTGGACTATTTTCTTTAATCTTCTTTAAGCGCAGCGGAGCAACTGTGTCTAAAGTGCTGGAAAAGAGAGAGTTAAAAGTTTCTGTTGCAATATCAAGTTCTTCTAAGCTATCTGGGATGCTGAGATTATGAAACTGATTTGGAAGATTATTGATAAAGCAATCTTTAGTGGCAGAAGTGATAGGTCTAACATATTTATAACACGAGTCGGCTTTGCAGCCTTGGCTAAATGTAATTTACACGAGACTAGATAGTGATCGGAGATGTCGTCGCTCTGCTGCAGAATTTCAACGCCATCAACATCTATTCCATGTGATAATATTAGATCAAGAGTATGATTACGACAATGAGTAGGTCCTGACACGTGTTGTCTCACTCCAATTGAGTTTATAATGTCTTTAAATGCCAATCCCAATGCATCTTTTTCATTATCTACATGTATATTAAAATCACCAACAATTAGGACTTTATCTGCAGCCAATACTAATTCTGATAGAAAGTCAGCAAATTCTTTGATAAAATCTTTATGGTGCCCTGGTGGCCTGTATACAGTAGCCAGCAGAATTCTCAAACGTGATTTATTGTTTACACTATACATTTTTACATTAAGCACCAACACTTCAAAAGAAGTATATTTAAAACTAGATTTCTTAGTGGTTTTGAGAATATTACTATAAATTACAGCAACACCGCCCCTTTGCCTTTCGGACGAGGCTCATGTTTATATGGTGAGTGCGCCATAATAATAACAATCCGCCATGCAACATGCGCACCTGCTCTTAAAGGGTATGTTGGATGACTCTCTGATTGGTTTATTTCACGTTACGCCCAAACCACACCTATGAATAATGAAGCTATTTCAGACCAACCCCTTTTAAACTTGCGTCGGGTGGATCTGTTTGCGATGTGGATCTGGTATGCCAGGCTAATCATCTTTGTAACCGCTGGTTAATGTTGGGCTGAACTTGCCTTTTATAACATGTTTCCGCTATTCGGCTAATTCAGCAAGCAGTAGTGCTTCTTTCTCTCTCCAGTTTGGTTTTCTTTTGGAATCTATAGTGGCTGATTATATCATAAAATCTATAGGCATGTCAGTTAACAGCACACCTGTTTAAAATTTGTAAAAGCACATCATTGCCACTATACTGTTATTATTACGGCATTACTACCTGCAGCACCAACTATTCTCGAGGTTAGTTCAAATTCGTCAAACAAACGTCCTCGTTGTGCAAACATTTTATCGTCGCCAGCAGGAAAGGAGGAAAAGACTGCAAGCAATCCTACGAGAACCACCGGAACTTCCTGTAAATGTAAATGTGTAAATGGAACCATACAGAAATGCTTTCACACTAGAAACGAACCAAACCTTTCTTCAGTTTGATCCGGACCAAGATTACCTCTTTTCGTCTGACCAAATTTCGTCTGTTTGGTCCAGACCGGGGTCCGGGGGAGATTTCACGCCTGTGGTTTTGATTCGGATCAAACTGAAAAGGTAGTGAAAAAACAAGGTACACTGTAAACCCAGATTTTGTTTCTACTTAACCTTACGAGTGACCATTACTTATTCTTTTATGTTTTGTAAAAACCTGCTATCATTACTAAACAACATTAGTTGTTTGTACTATTTAGCTGAAAAATCCATTGCACTAATCAAGTTTAGCAGAGATTACTTGGTATGTTTAGTTTCATAAGGAAGGGGAGGGGTTCAACACCACACCACAAATCAAAAGGCAGAAAAAACTGGTATTCAAAATCCTGTGGTCACGTGAAAAGACCCGCATCTAACATGCTTCCAAGGGGCTCTACACCTGGCTGGACGAGCACAGGCCTCGGCAACAGACGGTATTAAGAATTAACAGAGGTTTAGATGTTGATGAATTATTGTTTAATTTAATTTAAAAATAGTCACCATAATGGTGATAAGTGTTGGCTTTAGTTGGGCTCTTGCCCTTGACATTTAACAATTTGATATTCCTAGGCTGTTTTACTTGAGTGTCTAAAAAGGCACAATCATTATAGCAAAAAAAAGCTATAGTTAAATGATCCAGTGATGACAGTATATTGATGTTGTCATCAATAGAGATTAAAAGTCCTATCCTAAGTTTTAGAATGTGAACTAATGATTTTCAGTAAAGACTATCAATCTAAACTTGTTTTGTCTACTGCACCTACTTAAGATTATATGTTAATACAACTCAACATGTTTAGTTTCAGCTTGTGTAAAAAGTTAGGGTTCCATGTTAATACAACTCATACCACTTTAGTTTTTACACAAGCTGAAACTAAACATGTTAAGGCAACGGGTTTCCACGCGATTTGCGAGTAAAGTCAACTAATTCGGGTTAAGAGTGTAGGTGTGAAAGGGCCCTAAGACTGACTTAAGATTTAGTCCTACACTTCACTTAAATTAAGACTGAGATGCTTGATATATTACTTTTAAACCCAGCTTTGAGCCAATATTTTTTTTGCTTTTTAGTCAATTCTCTGCAGTGTTCTTGCGAGTAACTCTCAGAGACTTGATAAATACGGGGCCAGATGTTCTAAACAGCTCTTCACTTGCTTTGGAGGTCAGCAGAAGGGAAAGGCTGTCTCCAAACAGAGGTTGGCCACCATCATCTTTGCATATCAGTCCCAAGGTGTGCCGTCCTTGAGGTGAGAGCTCAGTCGGCGTGTGGTGCCTCTCTGTCAGAAACATCTGCAGAGCTGCCGGCTGGGCAACACCCAACACATTCGCAAAATTCTACAATTTCAGGGTAGAGCTGTTTTCTTCCCATGTGTTGGGTACAAACAGGTAAATGTGGGAAGGCTGTCTCGGTGTCTTGCTTGCAGCGCCATTCCCCTCTCATGGGGGTGTAGCGTCCGGACCAATCAGACACACATTAATTATTCATTTTATTTAATGAATAATCCAGCAAACTCACTCTCCAAACAAAGGTCTATGAAACTTCCCCCAAAACTAACATCAGAAATGAAGCTAACATACTGGCAGAACCCAGTGTCCTGTTTAAGGACACATTATGACTGATACGTTTTACGACCTAAAAAGGAATTTGTAGAGAGCTGCGACACTCACTTAATTCTTACTGAGAAGGAGAAATAAACCCTTTTAATCCTCTATATTCTCTCTCTCTCTCTCTCCTCTCTCTCTCTCTCTCTCTCTCTCTCTCTCTCTCTCTCTCTCTCTCTCTCTCTCTCTCTCTCTCTCTCTCTCTCTCTCTCTCTCTCTCCTCTCTCTCTCTCTCTTCTATATATATATAATATTATATATATAAACTTGAGAAATGTATAAACATGTATCTAATTTTCCCATCTTATGATTTTCCTTTTATGTGGTTTGGCCTATGTTTTCTTGTAAACTCTAATGGGTTAATGTTTCAGACTTTGCATACTATGGTTAACCAAAATCATATGTCTGGCATGTTTTATTATTGAATGTTTATTTAACAGGGACAAATGCATATAACTTTGCTTTATAAAGAATACAAAGTAGATGCCATGCATACAGGTTTCTAGCCATGACTAATTTGCAACCCCTGTCCCTGGTCAGGCTAATAAAATTAAAATTAAAAGTTTTTTTTGAGAATTTATAACTATTAAATTACATACAATAAATACATTCCATACATGAAATAAGATATAGGCTTAAGTAGATGTAGAAATCACTATAAAACAGAGTCTAGACACATTTAACAATACAAGAACACAAAAGTGTGCATATGTCTGTGCGTGCTACCATGCAACATTATGTTTGTATGCATTGTGTTGTATCCTGTACAGTCAGTGTTCACAGAGTTGTTTCAGTTTCAGCCATTGCTTTAAATGTGTATTAAAACCTTGAGTTCTGTCAATGTTTTAATTTCGGATGGTAAAGCGTTCCACAAATGTATGCCTCTTACTGCAAATGATGTCTGACCAAATGTTGTTCTACGTTTTGCGGCTAAACAGTTTCCACTTATTGTCCCTCTAGTTCTTATTCCTTTCTTTTGTTTCTCTACTAGTTGACAGAATATTTCTGTTGCAAGGTGGTTCACACACTTAAAAATTAGTTTTAGAAATGAAAAATTTACAAAACTGTCAAAACAGCTTCCGTAGAATGAGGCAGTGGTGCCATCCATTAATTTTAGTGCCTGTTTATATAATGACCTAATGGGTGTAATTGGTTGGTCTGACCCCAAACAGTAATGCTATACAATAAACGAGAAAATATCATAGAATGCATAAACTGCTGAGCTGCCTTAACCACTTTAAAACAAATATTAATAATGCTATTTGTTGTTGATATAAAAATCTTAATATTTTGTTTAACCCTCTGGGGACCAGGGTGTTTTGGGGGCCTTTGGGATGTTTTGACATGCACTGACATTTGTGCTTTTTTCAGTTATTTATAAACATGTTAATGGCAAAGGTGTAAATTCACTCTATATAGCACAAACGGGGCTACCATGATATGTGAGCAACATGTATGCACATGTTTGTATTTTTAAGAGAATAATGTTTATGCGTGGTTATTGAAACAAATAAAAATGAAAGTTGCTGAAATAAGACCACAAAACACATATTGATTATTTCTTCACAAGACTTTTGAAAATTGTATCACATAGTCTAGAATATTTGCTCCAAAACTATGTGAGAATCATCCTGACTACTCATTCAGATAAGTCAATAAAGTCTTTTACATTTTTAATGACGTGTTTTGTTTGAGAAAGCTTTATGCAAGGAGGCATGATCTCTCATTAATATGTGTGGCATTCCACACCTGAGAAAGACAAAGACCCTCCCATAATGGCCCTATAAGGTGCTATCAGGCCATATCATTATGCCTTGCACAAAGAACGAGGAGATTTAAAAAAGAATGGCTTTTAGATTGTTTGGATTTATTTACAACACACACACACACACACACACACACACACACACACACACACACACACACACACACACACACACACACACACACACACACACACACACACACACACACACACACACACACACACACACACACACACACACACACACACACACACACACACACACACAGCTTAGAATAAGTGAACACACCCATGCTAAAGTTGACTAAAAAGAGGAATAAAAAATCATAATGCCTTAATTAAAAAAATGAACCAAACCTTTCGTCCTGTATCTCCTTAGTCTTCGTGTTCAACAGTACCCTGGTAAAAGACATTGAGTTTCTCATCAGTGAAGTGTTCATCGTGTCAAGTTTATTCTCTTCGCACTCAAGTATTGCTCTGCACTGTTCACTCAGCACCTCGCTCTCTCTGCACATCAATAAACCTGAATATTACTTACATCTGCCTTGTCTGTCTTTCTCTGAGTGTGACAACTATATATATATAAGTCAAAAGCACATTTTTGGTCATACCTGGAAACAAATCCTGTTCAAATAGGCTATATGGGCCATTCTACAAAATTGGTTCAAAGTTAGATTTGGAAACATCTTGAAAAGAAAATTGTCTTTTTCCATAAATGTATTTTTTTTAAAGTAGGCCAATACATTTTATAATACATATTTCAAAGTTAAGGATTGATTATTTCGATTTAACTTGCATTGGAACAAACACTATAACAGTTGATTAGTTTATTTTTGACAAAACATACTATATATTTAACATATGATTAGAAACTGGTTAATAAAAGCTTATTTGATGTCTATTTTAGAGTAAAAACTTTATAATTTATCCAAAACTAGTCACCCGATTCATATTTAAACAGTCTTTTTTGTGTTTACAGACACTATTCTATATCACGATTAGAACAAATCTCATTAGGCTATAGAACTATAGTTTGGATGTGTTCATGTAAAAATAACGTTTACTAATGTAAGAGCGAGAGTGAATGAACGGCACTGATGCGATGTACAGCTGTAGTAACATCGCGCGCGCGTGTCTGTGCCATTCATTTATTCATTCAAACACAGACAAGCAATTCATATTTAAACAGCCTTTTTGCGGTTTACAGACACTATTCAATATCACGATTAGAACAAAGCACTTAAGAATAAATAACTTACTACATCAGCTGGATCCGTGCTCCTCGAAATGAAACTACCAGCACTTCTGAGGTACCTATTCCATGATTATTACGATAGTATTATTCCTCACAGAGTAGGAAGACGAGGTAAAGTACAAAATTCTTATTAATGTTTTATCCAGCTGATGTGGGCGTTGACATGGCTTGCCTCAACATTTGCGTTTGAAAAGCGCGGGCGTGTCACATTAAAACTTAAGGTATAATTATCTGAAAGGAAAAATACTGACATCTCTCCATCTTCATACAGATTACATAAACTGAGAATATTTGTTTTTTTTTTATATATAAATTACTTAATTTAAAAGAAGAGAATTTCAGCTTCATAAAGAAAAATCTCTCGTGTCTGTGTGAAAAGTATTCACTGAGTTACCGTTCATTTTTGGGCACGTTTAAGAATGGACTTTACTGACAGAGAGAAGGCATAACTCGCATCATGTTTATTTTCTTTTTTTTGACAAAAAGCACAACACTTTGTTTTTATTGTGAGTATACACAAGAAAATACACACTTAACAGGATCAAATTATGTACAAAACTTATATGTAAGATAAAAATCAACAGAAAATGTTTAGTCTCTTTTGCACTTATAAGAAAAAAAGCGAGCTGGTATCGCCGGCGATACGACAACCCCAGAGGGTTAAAACAGCCTTTTCAAAATCAATTATATCTGCCGTTACTGACGATCTTACATTTTTTGAAGGAGGATTGAATGGCCTGTCCAAAGTCTTGAAAAGGCTCTTTAGGGGCTGATGTTATGTTTATTGAGCGCTGCACTTCTTCCTTATTGAAAAAGAAAGCAGACACAACCAGAACTGCACAAATAAAAGAGTGCTGTTTACATTGAGCACATATCCTTTTCTTACCGACATGACAAAACTACACAATATTTGAATAACTTGTACTTGTATGCCCGGAAAAGTGTTGTGATATAAGAACATATATAATGATATTATTATTTGAAAATTTAAATGTTAGTATAAAAATTATTACATTTATCGGTAAATGGTACTAAATGGTACCTGAATTTAACTCAAATCCAGTTAAAATCCTTTTAACATGTACCTGTTGAAAGAACTTAACACTAACAAAGTGTTTTTTTTAACAAAAAAGTTCTTTTTTTTAAGTGTACGATCATAATATACTGACAAACATGAATGTAATGGAGGATGTTTTGAGTTTAGCATCCCACATTTAGCATCTCAATCCAATCTCATGCGGAGCATGCTGGGAAATCTACTGTACAGTTTCAGCTGTAAACAATAAAATATTCATGTTATTCCAACTCAAAAGTATGAGTCTTTAACAATTTAGTATTTGGAGTGTTTTAAATGTCTTGACAAATATTTGATAACATTGTACCTGCCTGAAAGTTTGTCTCTGTAGCATTTTCAGTATAGACTATTTCAATCAAAAGACAGAAAGCTGATAATGACTTAAATCATTATTTTATAAAAAAAAAAAAAAAAATGCCTCTATGTCTCAAATTCTGTAATTCTGAGGCCAAAACATTCATGCTATTCCTGCAAAATACGTGGCATAATGCAAACAAAGATAAACACAATTGAAGTTGTGAAATTACCCACAGAATTGAAGATCCTGATCACAAGATCACACATTAAGTGTCTGATTACATGATGAGAAGTTCCTGCACAAGCAAATTCTGTTGACAAGAAACAAAGAATGAATAATCTGATGAAATGCCTATCTTGAATGCACTTCATATAAAAGCATCTGCAAAATGTGCAAATGTGATAATAAAATCCATCTTTTTTCCATTTATTTTATTTTGTTATGAGAAGACACAATGCCACTAAATAAATTTTCTCAACCACAATATGAGTAAATGCATTCTGCACCAATACTTCGTATTTCTGTGGATTCTTATGGATTCATAAAAAATAAGTATGATTTGTATAAATGAAAAGTTATCAATGAAACACTTTACAGAGCATTAGACAGATGTTTTGACCACCATAAAAAATAAACATTAATCAACATACAATATACATATGTAAGGATTATTAGGAACACCTGTTCAATTTCTCATTAATGCAATTATCTAATCAACCAATCACATGGCAGTTGCTTCAATGCATTTAGGGGTGTGGTCCTGGTCAAGACAATCTCCTGAACTCCAAACCGAATGTCAGAATGGGAAAGAAAGTTGATTTAAGCAATTTTGAGCG
Organism: Chrosomus eos; assembly: GCA_036326025.1. NCBI lineage: Eukaryota > Metazoa > Chordata > Actinopteri > Cypriniformes > Leuciscidae > Chrosomus > Chrosomus eos. The sequence continues at coordinate 1,653,134 of CM070827.1, forward strand.
TGGCATGGTTGTTGGTGTCAGAATATTTCACAATCTGCTCAGTTACTGGGATTTTCATGCACAACCATTTCTAGGGTTTACAAAGAATGGTGTGAAAAGGGAAAAACATCCAGTATGTGGCAGTCCTGTGGGCGAAAATGCCTTGTTGATGCTAGAGGTCAGAGGAGAATGGGCCGACTGATTCAAGCTGATAGAAGAGCAACTTTGACTGAAATAACCACTCGTTACAACCCAGGTATGCAGCAAAGCATTTGTGAAGCCACAACACGCACAACCTTGAGGCGGATGGGCTACAACAGCAGAAGACCCCACCGGGTACCACTCATCTCCACTACAAATAGGAAAAAGAGGCTACAATTTGCAAGAGCTCACCAAAATTGGACAGTTGAAGACTGGAAAAATGTTGCCTGGTCTGATGAGTCTCGATTTCTGTTGAGACATTCAGATGGTAGAGTCAGAATTTGGCGTAAACAGAATGAGAACATGGATCCATCATGCCTTGTTACCACTGTGCAGGCTGGTGGTGGTGGTGTAATGGTGTGAGGGATGTTTTCTTGGCACACTTTAGGCCCCTTAGTGCCAATTGGGCATCGTTTAACTGCCACGACCTACCTGAGCATTGTTTCTGACCATGTCCATCCCTTTATGGCCACCATGTACTCATCCTCTGATGGCTACTTCCAGCAGGATAATGCACTATGTCACAAAGCTTGAATCATTTCAAATTGGTTTCTTGAAAACGACAATGAGTTCGCTGTACTTAAATGGCCCCCACAGTCACCAGATCTCAACCCAATAGAGCATCTTTATTAGTATTAGTATGGTGTTCCTAATAATCCTTTAGGTGAGTGTATGTATATATATATATATATATATATATATATATATATATATATATATATATATATATATATATAGGGCTCTATCTTGCACCCGGCGCAAATGACTTTGTTCACTGACGCATGTATCATTCCTATTTTGCACCCGCGCAAAGCAGCCTTTTCCCTCCACAGACGCACGTCGGTAAACTAGGAAATGAACTTGCGCTCCCTGGGCGGGTCGGCGCAAAAAGGAGGCGTGTTGCGGCGCAAACGTTCTCTAGTGCTATTTTGCAGTTCCAGAAAACAATTCCGCCACTGACTAAAAAATACCTGGTCTAAAGTCAGTGGCGCGTTGCGCATTGTTCATAATGCTATTTTAAGCGCGCATGCTTGGCCATAATGTAGCGGGTGCACAACGCGCATACACTTTGATTCTCTCATCAACACCGATGCAGCAGTTTTTATTTTTGCAAATCATACATTATAATAAGGAAATATATTACCACACGAGGGAAATCATTGTGGTGTCCATGAAGATGTGAAAAAATAGGCATAAATCTAGCTTACACATTTACTCAATTTTTTCAGGCAAATTGTAGTAATGACGGATCAGACCTGTTTGCCCAATAGTGGCAAGACACATATGTGTATAAGGACATCTGACAAATTAGTTTTAGTAGTAGCCTTTATTGTCACTAGTCACAAGTACCAGCGAAATTAGCCATCAACCTGTCCATACAGACATACATACAATATGACAAGGGGGTAGACAGGACAGGAAGACAGAGCATTGTTTGGGATTGTTTGGTCTTGAGACGAGTAGCCACATTCGATTTACACAGCTCCTGGTCCATTTTGGTCTCCGAAATGATCCATTTGCCTTTGCAAAGCTGTGAGCTTCTCCATGATGTTATCCATATAGTGGTTCATAGTCACAGTCTGAGTGCTGCCAGCTCTGCCCACTGCTTCAATCATGACGGGCAGCCTTGTGGGGCTTTGGACAGCTGTCACCGTCTTCTTAATTACTCGATAAACCAGGGCAATGACTGATCCAATCAGCAGAAGACCTGTTATCATGGTACCGAATAGGT
>CM070827.1:1655145-1668392 GCA_036326025.1 Chrosomus eos
ATTAATTGAGCCGAACATTGGTTTAAATATTTGTTTGTCATCACCCTCAAGGGATTTATGCTGTATGGGGATATATTTTACAATGTTTAGTAACAAAAAAAAATTAGATAAATAATTTAAGTGAGTAGTGAGAAACAATCACTGGAAAAAAATGTGAGATTATTATATTTTTATAGATTATGTTTTTTTACTGTTAAATGTCTGCATTAACACTTGTTTGGTCCAAACTTGCCTATTTTAGAGGAAAACCCTTTTTAAGTCAACTTTAAATTCTTACTGACAGACAAGACAGACATATAGGTAAACGACAGACAGACAGACAGACAGACAGACAGACAGACAGACAGACAGACAGACAGACAGACAGACAGACAGACAGACAGACAGACAGACAGACAGACAGACAGACAGACAGACAGACAGACAGACAGACAGACAGACAGATAGATAGATAGATAGATAGATAGATAGATAGATAGATAGATAGATAGATAGATAGATAGATAGATAGATAGATAGATAGATAGATAGATAGATAGATAGATAGATAGACAGATAGACAGACAGACAGACAGACAGACAGACAGACAGACAGACAGACAGACAGACAGACAGACAGATAGATAGATAGACGCTTATAGGTGAAAAACAAATATTCAGTTATTTTAGAGTGTCCTTGTTACAGTGTAATTCTATATTTACGTACTGAGTAATAATTAACTACATGTACTTATAGGGTTACACATAATTATGCATAATTTATAGCCTAGATATTACTAGTAACTACATGTGACGTGTAAAAAGGACACCGCAAAATAGTGTGTTATGTAATATCCTTGCAGTGCTCAGCTATAGTGTGTTTTAACATCTCACCTCCGGACGGCCACAGACTTTGACGTGCAGTTACTAGCGATGAGAGGAATTAGTCGTGGGACATGAGTGTGCTGAAAATACAAAAACAAACAGTCAAAACATGCAGACACAGTGCAGTCAGACAGACAGAATGAACTCCTGCACGCCACCGTTTCTCACCCGTATGATGATGCGTATGGCTGCCGTGCCAGATGTAGCCATCACTCTGGCACAGTTAGGGATGAGATTGAAGAGCACTGGAACGATGGCCTCTGCTCCATGATCAAACTTATTTCCTAATAGTGTGGAAAGATGCCTGCACAAACATAACACAATAAATTAGTGCTCTTTATTTAACAGTACAATAGCAAGAATCCACAAATCAAGATCCAGTAGACTGCAAATAGGAATCGCTTTGCTCTATGAGTCTGTCGACTCGCCTCTAGCCCTTAAAGGAGTAGTTCACTTTTAAACAAACTTTTGCTGATAATTTACTCACCCCCATGTCATCCAAGATGTCCATGTCTTTCTTTCTTCAGTCGAAAAGAAATTAAGGTTTTTGATGAAACATTCCAGGATTTTCTCTATATAATGGACTTCATTGGGAACCAAACGGTTCAAGGTCCAAAAGACAGTTTCAGTGCAGCTTCAAAGGGCTTTAAACGACTCCAGACGATGAATAAGGGTCTTATCTAGAACCCTTCGAGTCATGACTCGAAAAAAGATTTGTTAATTTTGATGAACGAGTTCGAACAGGAGAGTCACGAACGCTCATCACAGAACAGAGCAAGGCGAGCATTTGTGCTTATAAAACTTAAACTTTGTTATTTATTTTTTAAATGACCGATCGTTTCGCTAGATAAGACCCTTATTCATCATCTGGTGTCGTTTAAAGCCCTTTGAAGCTGCACTGAAACTGTCTTTTGGACCTTGAACCGTTTGGTTCCCAATGAAGTCCTGGAAAAAAAATCCTGGAATGTTTTCATCAAAAACCTTAATTTCTTTTCGACTGAAGAAAGAAAGACGTGGACATCTTGGATGACATGGGGGTGAGTAAATTATCAGCAAAAGTTTTTTTAAAAGTGAACTACTCCTTTAAAGGTGCTCTAAGCGATGATTTTTTTAGCCCAAAACATTTTTTGTCACATACATCAAACATCTCCTCACTATCTGCTAGCTGCCTGTCCCCTGAACACACTGTAAAAAAAACGCGGTCTCTGCAGACACCCCAGGCTCCACAAACGGCAACAAAAACAAACTGGGCTAACCCGCACCACGAAACATAACAAACTGTTCCAGCCAATAACCGACCAGAAGGATTTGGGGGGTTAGTGCGCGGATGAGGAGAAGGGAGGGTATACTTTAAACGCCAACAAGAAGTGACGTCACCCGACATCGCTTAGAGCACCTTTAATCAAGCAGTTGATGGAAAACAGATCTCAATAATCTGCATACTCTGCACACACAACTTTCTAATGTCAGAGATCTGAGTTAACAGTTCAAGATGTCAGTTAGACACTCACGCCACTGAGATGCAAGCCTCCCGCACCACCTGAGAACGCAGGTCTTTTGCCGACAGCTTAAATGCGCCATCCAATAGGCGCAGGTGCTGGTAAAAACAATCATAGTCTGCTGCCCCGGCAACGAGCAGAGATCGGATTTTCTTCAGCTGTGGAGAGAGAGGGGGGGGGGGGGGGGGGCAAAAACACATCAAAGAAGGGGTCACAAATGCATAGGCAAAGCTACATAAAAGCCAGAAAAATACATAAATAAATGTTGAATAGAGTTTTTTTTTAAGTGTAAACAATCCCTATGCGTGTTCACAAAGAAAACTCTTGGTCTAGTGCATCCCAATGCCACACCCTCTTCAATGGAACCACAATTATTCAGCAAACAAGTTCAGTCACTTTTAAACAAAATACAGAAACATAATAGTGATGTGTTTAAAGTCAGCATTAAATGAAAATTCACCCTAATGCATTTTGTGAATGCATTTTATAGATCTTATTGTAAATGATTCATCCTTGCGTTTCAATTTTTTATTTTGGCCTCGTAATGTTCAATCAAAATGTCAACTCAATCTTCCGGTAAAGGCGGGCTTACACTGTGCGATGTCTGTGTGATTTCATGCGATGTAAAACTAAAGCTCAGGATTTATGTGCTCACACTATACGGTCCGAGCGTCGAGCTGCGACTTCACTGCTCACACTATATATGTGAAATATGTTCGATAAACCCCCGTGCTTGGTTGCGCCAATAGATGATATCATGTATCCAGATATCGTCAAAACAAGCACCAGCTATCAATATTAAAATGATTAAGCATTTCCAATTTATGCATTAACTTATTACTAGTATTATTATTGTATTATTAGTATTATTTGGGAAGGCCTAGTTTTATTATTAAATTGATAGGCTATTAAAATTAATTTGCCACGGAATCATTTCAGCTGTGAGGATAATAAGAGATTACATAAAAGCTTACTCCTCCTCATTGAAAATTGTGTAAAAACATTCAGGTCGATTACAATGAATTATAGGCCTATAATTAAATTTATTAACAGTCTATAATATTTCTGAACACTGCAATAATTTGTCAAAACAGCTTTATTTCAAGAACAGTTTGTTTAACATGGACATTGTTTAAGAAATTAAAAGGGCACGGTAGCTACATCGCAGGTGGAAGACGTGGATAGCCGAATATATGGTTTATTCATTTTGCAACACAAACTGGAGGTAAGCAACAGTGATTTGTAGATAGTTTGAAAGCTACAGAAATTAAGATCTCCCACTTTTCATTTTCTTTCTTGCTGCAGATGAAATGGTTAAACTTTTGTTTTCGCGCAGGCGCAGAGAGGGAAAAAACACTGAGTTTAGGGCAATCGGTTCGTAGCTTTGCTTCAACTGTGTCACGAGGAGCGACCAAAATTTCTGACATGCCAGAAATTCTTCCGACCATCTGATAGCCGGTCGTGAGAGGTTCATCGCCTCTCGTTTCCCCCTGTACACTGCACGACAAAGCTGAAAATCGCCCGACCCGAAAAAAAGAAGTCGCGCAAGTCAGAATTCGGCTCAAAATCCAAACGAAAATCGCAGGACTTCTCCAACCATTTAGTCTGCTTAAACCTCAGTCCTCCACTTTTGACTGCAAGTATATTGAGCTTGTACGATATATATGTATATTTAAAATAAAATAAAGAGGCAATACCGTTTATATTGATATACAGTAGATAGATGTTATGATCACATCTGAAAAATAGCAGAGGAAAGCAGTGATCTGCTGCGGGGAAGAGCATAATCCAATTTGTCCTAAACATGCTTATATTAAGGGCTTCAAAATAACTCGGAAGAAAGTAGTTCAACGCAGCTTACCCCATCAAATGCTCTGCCAGATACTAGTTTAATGCGTTTGAGATGTAATGTTTTTTCTCAGTGCATAACGTACGTCACAGGTATATTATCCGTCTGTAAATGTCTGAAGGTCATGCAAATATTTCCATTTTCCATTATGCAAGCGAGTCTCCGCTAAACTTCACAGACTTCAGTGAACGAGTGCGCACCAAACAGACGCAATGGAGTAGGAGTGACAAATACATGTTGATAAAATATTTGTTGTTGGACCTTAAATGTGCCATTTGTAGATTTTTAAACCTACAAGCAAGTGTAAGTGTATTTTTATGAGAGTAGTAACAGTAAAGAGATCTAACTGCAAGCTTGCATTCATCGTTGAGTGCTATGCCCACATCTCAAAATTCAGTAAAGAAATAGTGGGTATAACGAGCCACAACCCTACATTTATCTTTAGCATAATCCAGGGGTTCTCAAAGTCTATATTCAAAGGTCCAAATCAGAATTTTCGTCAATGTCAAAGGTCCGAAACTGTTGGGGGTGGGGGGGCGTTTTTTTGTTGACGGGGGGTGGTGGTGGTTGGGGGGGGGGGGGGGGAATAGTGACATGCCCCCACGGAAGAAAATTTTGAAACATAACCCCTGAAATTCATAGCACATTATAAATGCAACTTATTAGGCAAAGTTGCATTATATTTTTTTTATATTTTCATAAGTTGCACAATTTTTTTTATAGCAAAGTAGGCTCAATATATATACAATACTTAACCACTCAGATATATAAAGGCTATCATGATCATTTTGCCAAAAATGAACCATGTATTTATTTAGTTCATAATATGTTTTATTTTTAACTTAAACAAATACGTATTATACGGAACGGTTGGCAACCCATGAGGCACACACGCACATTTGCGCACACACACGTAAGGTCTCTCTCTACCTCTCTGCCGGTTTGGAGCTCGCGAGCTTTAGATTGCGGGAGATTTGAACTAATTTGCGGGCATCAGGGAGCCGCTATCAATATGCGGGAGACTCCTGGAACTTCCGGGAGACTTGGGATATCTGTGAACGCATACCTCTCTGTCCAATCATCTTTGAAAACTCTATTTTCTTCATCAACTTTTCTTTTCCTGGACAATGACATCCTCCACACCCATTCAAACGCTTACTGCGGTGAAGTGTCGCGTACTCGCGTTGCGCCCCTTTTTTCAGTCTATGGTTGCGCCTGATTACGTCAAAAGTCATACGCTCAGTGGATGTCATGGCAACTAAATCACGGAGGAAAACATTAAATATCTCGCCTTCGTTTTAATTTCGGACCATCTCAAAAAATAAACAAATGATTTTAACATGTGTTTATCAAAGTAGGAAATCCACACTTTTAATCCCTTACAATTAGTGCTCTTGAAATACGAAATGGAGGCGGGTCCGGATTGAATTCCCTCCGGGTCCGGATGCGGACCGGAGTCCGGACTTTGAGAAGTACTGGCATAATCCGTTACACTCGGATGACCATCAAAATGGGGGGGGGGGGGGGTGCTTCTTCCGTTTGTGACGGTGAGAGGAGAAAATTTCAACAAAGAGTTGGTCACTTGTTTTCCCTTATTGAAAAGTTTTAAACAAAGAAATGAATAATGACTGCAGTCGAATCAGTAACCTAATGAAAGCGGTTTTATTATACACAGAGTGGGTCCCCTCATGGGGGCCGCCATGTTTAGATCACATGACCAGTCGAATTGACTTCCTTTATCTCAGTAACCGCCATTTAACTGCACATGTTAGGTCACTTGATCAATTAATTATGGCTGACTGTAAATAGTGCATTTTTAAACAGTGGCATTATTGACTGAAAACGTGGTTTTGCACAACGCTGCATCCACACCACTAGGTGTCAGTGTAAGTCCAAGGCAACTGTTTTATCAACTAGCGTAAAAATGCTTGCACAAGTGTTTAAATTGTGTGTGTTAAACTCACCGCGCTTGTTCTATGGTCCCAGTCGTGTTTATCGTCAGACAGAATCTCACGGATCTTGTTTAGATTATCCTCCAGGTCCCGCGAGGAGTAGATCTACGTCAGGAGAGAGACACATGAGTTTTACATCAAACACTTCCAAGCCTTTGATCAAACATCAACGTGAACGTTATGAAACCCTCAGGTAGATTTGTAACTAGGTTCTGAGGAATTCAGTGGCACTTCCCTCATTTATAGGCAGGTGTGTGTGTCTCACCTGAACCGTGGGGACGTCTGTGAACGCTTTGATAAAATCCTCCTCATCCACAGCTCCTGCCGCTTCCTTAGAGGCTCCTGCAACACACACGATTGACATCCATTAAAACACAAACACAAGACAACTATAAAGTTTATGAAGGGCAGATGCATCTGTCAAACACTGTTTGAGACATTTTTAATCTCAACTGACAGTTCCAGCCGCTACCATAGAAACTGAGCACAATGAGGCGTTACTATGCCAATCGTTGTATTGCCATGCAAAAGGGAGGGTGTTCTTTGTGTACTAAGCAGTATTATTATGTTATAGGTTTATGCGTGATATAAATAGATGGGGGAGGAAGTTGTAAATCATATTTTTAAATGATTTTCTTAAAACTTTATACCACATGCAGTGAAATAGCCCTTTGAAACCTATTACAGGGGGGAGGAGGAAACCCATCTGACACATTAACAGCTCTCAATCCTAATGGACTTCCTGTCTGTCTTCCTGTCCGGCTGTAATTGAACGATCAATCATGAGGGGGTGTGGCCTGTACGAACTCCCAACAGAGAGTCTGATAAAAACATCAGCACCAGTGAGCTGTCAGTCAGCCCCATTTTGGGTGGACCTCGGTAATGAGTCTCAGCAGAAACATCAATTCACTGTGAACCGCTGCTGATACAAACCAAGGATTTGTAAAAAGGTATTTGTGCAAACTTCTCGTTCTGTAAAAGCATCAGTTCATGCAGCTTCAAAAATTAGATATGCAAGTGTGTACTTGCATTACAGCTGCACGGTTCTGGATAAATTGCGAATCAAGATTTTATGTTTCAAACTGAGATCATGATTCTCAACAGACAATTAAACAAAATAACATTTAATTCATTAGAGGTTCTGACAAAATGTTAATTGCTGCACTCTCAAAATGTTTAATTATTCTAAATGAATATAAAATAAAAGGTTGAACGAATGATTCAATGACTCATAAATACTTCACTTGTTTGTTTACTGAATGAATCTGCATTTTTGAACAAATCTCTTCAATGAATGATTCAAAGACAATATATTTTTTAACAGACACTTGGCGACACAAACATTATTTGAAGTTACTTTCAAAAGGCGTTTTACTTGAATTTTGATTGCTTCCGTCGACAGTGTTCATCTGAACTATAAACTTTTATCCCAGTACTTTTGTGATAATATGAATTATTGTAACAGAAATGATGACACTGTGGTTGAAAAGGCTGTGACGCTGTTTCACACACACCTATAGACGGTTTCATCGGACGCACGCGCATAGCCAGAGTTACGAGCTGGCCCGAAGTTAACTTCCGGTCTGTGTTTGTAATGTGGCGCCGACTACAAACGCAGTTAAACTTCATCGCATGATCCAGGCGGAGTGAAAGCATCTGACCCGCCTCGATTTCCCCATAAACGACACAGGTATTTCCATCCGTGTGTGTTAGATTTTTTTTTACTTTTCCAGGTCTGTAGAAAAAAATGTTTGCCTCAATTTTGTTGAACGGGTCTGGTAGTGCGTCACATTTAAGTTTGGCCAAGTAACGTCTGTTTTCTTCTATTAGTCCCAAATAATACTGACTAGACATACTTGCTAACTAATGTAATTTGCGTGTTTCTACAGATGAACTCTGTTGTTATTGATTCTACCGGAAGTTAAGTTTGGACCACAAACGTTTGTTTATGTTGTTGCCGTTAAAACCATCTGCTCTCTCTCTCTGTCAGCAGCGCAAACGCATATTTGAATGTTCTGGTGTGATTTTTTCAAAGGTTTAATAGACACAGGCGAATCGTCATTTATATATACATATATATATATATATATGAATGATAGAGATTCTATTTATGACTTTACAACCAATAGAGATTTTTTTATACTGTAGCAGGTATTTGTTTATAAACAATGCAAAACCATAAAAAGTAGAGTAATAAAAAATACAAGGCAAATTGTGTCCCAAACAAGTCAAGTCCCAAAAACTGACAAATAAGATAGTAATAATGCAAAGCTATATAAATGTAAGGCTGTTAAGCAATATCACAACGTGCTGTAGAATTCAACTGATGAACAGATACAAGCGTCTGTATATCCACTATTTCACAACAGCTTTGAATGTGGTTCATCAAACCAGAATTTAGGAGTGCAATGATCTCTTTTATAATATTAGTTGAGTCGTTATGTAATGTGAAGCTGATGCCCGACAAAATAATCTGTTATGAGAAATATTATAGTTTGTGTCCATCAAGTCCCAAATAAAACGAGATATAGCTTTCAAAGCAAAGTACTAAATTACAAAATGGTTATTTAATAATATATTTAAGCCATTTTTCCATTTCATTTCCAACCAATACATACATTTCATAATAATGCTTTAGCCGTGTCTCACCTGTCTTGGCAGCACCAGTAGCACTGGGTCGTCTGGCACCGGTGGCAGAATCTCCAGGTTTCTTGGGTACTTTGGGTACTTTAAACGCAGCCTGAGCCGACGACGGCCTGCTTCCATCCACAGAGTCATCATCGTCAAAACTACGATCTGAGAAAAGCAACGAGAAGATGAATCAATTGGTTATCAAAGTCAAGACGTGCAGGCAGCATTTCAATAGATGAGCTAATTTTACATTTTGTTCCAGGGTAGACTTACTGCACAATGATAAGCAAAAACCACTTATTTCTGTGCCAACTTGCATAGTGTCATACTCTAGTCCCAATGCACTTGCTTCAATAAAAAGAAAATCTGTCAGAATATATCAATGAACAAATCCACTTCCTCTGAAACCCAATAGGGTTTTAGGATTATATCACCAAGAATGCCTGATTTCCTCCCCACCACAATATCAGCTTCAGTAATCAATGACCAGCCCAGAACCAGGAACTATTAGGGGCCTATCAATTACTGAACAGCAAAAACAGGAAGTATAGGTACAGTTAATGACTCCCCACACACTCACAAACAAAGAGAAATGCCTTCAAAACTCAAAAGCCCAAAGCCACCCACACACAAGAACAGATTGGGCGCTTCCAGTAAGAACACAAACAGCCTTTCGTTTCATCTACCAGCTGTTGAAACGCCCCAAATCTCCACGGCACCTGGGCGACATCCAATGCCTGCACTGATTCAGATGTCAACGTTCATTTGAGCCACCAGCATCCTTTCAAACAGGTACATTTCGAGAAGACACTCACAGTCACAGATGCGTTTGCAGATGAGGCGCCTCATGCCTGAAGGCGGGCGTGGCTCTCTCTCGTATCCGAGGCAACGCCCAAGCTGGCGCTCACATGACAGTGACTCTCACGGTGACAAAATATCCCCAGACGGATCGGCAAGGCACACACCACGGTTCACAGAAACCACCACCCAAAAGCTGGTCGGCATCTTCCCTCTCTCTCTCAATTACTCTCTCTCTCCATCCCCCCTCGTCTCCTGCTCCATCACTCCCTCGCACTTTGCTGCGCACCGTCCCCCCCTCCTTCCCAGCACCCGAAGAGCCAATCAGGAGAGTGATGACATCACCTTTAAGCAGCCAGTGAGCTTTGAGATTTGAGGATGCTTCTTGCATGTTCATTTCATCTGGAGCTCAAGCTAAGCTAATTAGCATCTCGTCGGTGCATGATCACCTTAGTTTTAAACACACTCACGGTCAAACGTGCACTGGGGAATTGGGGTTGAATAAAATGCATAAATAAAGATGAGAACGAAGGCCACACCCCAAGAGCCGAGACATGGTCTTTGATTGCATATGAAAGTGTGTGTGTGTGTGTGTGTGTGTGTGGGCAATGGGCATTGTGACCCTGATTGCACTGACACATTATGGATGCTGACCCCACTTGCGGAGATGAAAGGGCTCTGTGTGCCTGACTATGTGTGTAGCATTATTAGCATAGTAGCATAACCCACCCTTTGTTGAGACAGGAGGGCGTGAACAACAATTCAACAAGGACGGGCCAATGACGACCGTAAAGAGAGAGAGAGATCAATCGAGAATGAGGCCGGCCGAAATGAACAAAACAGCAACAGGAAGCGAGAGAGAAAGAGGGGACAAACTGAAGGGAAACGAGGGAAAAGGGGGAAAAGGGAGAAAAGGCAAGGACGAAGCAAGAGAGAGAGAGAGATGGCCGCTTGTGAAAAGGCTGTTGCCATGACAACAAGATCAGCCCACATCAGTGGATTGTGGAAAGATTGGAGAGAGAAAAAAGGGCTGATTCACATTAATGTGAATTTTGTTCAGCCAAAAATTGCTTGCTGAAATCAGAAAACTAAAATATTATTTTTTAACAACATAACAACAAACGGCTGAATCACATTGGCTTGAATTTTGTTCAGCCAAAAATGGCTTGCTGAAATCAGAAAACTAAAATGTTATTATTTAACAACATAATAATAAACGGCTGAATCACATTGGCTTGAAATTTGGTCATCCAAAAATGGCTTGCTCAAATCAGAAAACTTAAACTTTTATATTTTTTATTAAGAAGCTCAGCAGAAGAGGTTATGAGTAGAAAAATAGCTTGTACTTTATTTTGAGGTGACAGTTACATTGTACTTAAGTACTGAGTAATATTAATTAACTACATGTAATAACTACAGAGTTACGGTTAGGTTTTGGTTTAGGGCTAGTTACTTGTAATTATGTATAATATTGTTATTACTATAGTAAGAACATGTTTTAACATGTAACTACGTCACCTTAAAATAAAGTCATACAGAAATATTTTCCAAAGCAATATTTGCTTCAAAGGGAGATATTGCTTCTATACTTACGAGTTAAGTTGCATTTTTTATGAATATTTTTTGGGGAAAAGGCCACTCATCATAAAAGTCACAATGAAATGCAGTGTACTGTCATAAGTCAACGCACAATTATTTCTATTCGATCAATGAATAAACTAAAGATTAATACATAATTTCTTGAAAGAGTTGTGATATTGTATTGTGACAGTTATTGATAAAAAAAAAGTATCGCAACCATATAGACAGTTATCAAGAATAGCAGTATAGTAGTTTAAAAACAAAAGCAACTGACTACACACTAGTACATGACACATTTCTCAGTCAAAACTGACCTGGAAACAGTCTAACACCATATTGCTTATTGCTTTGACTGAGTGAGTGTTGATGTCTGAGTCCTCACTGGTCAGTCTGTAACTTAACTGGCTATCTAATCTGGTTATCAGGATTATGACGAGAAGAAGGACCTGTGTAGTACGGCCCACCAAAACGAACAGCGAGCATAAGTACTCTAAAGCTTCATTTATAGTCAAGAGACACACAGCATCTTATAGTGTACTTCAATTTCCAGGCCAAGAGCTGAGGAGTCTAATAATGGGAAGCGGAGGCAACAAAATGCCCTAGAAACCAGGTCAAACTTCCACTCCCAAGGGACAAAAACCCACTGATGCAGAAACCAAAATAACTAGTATGTCAGAGAGATATAATGTAATATATTCTGATCAAATTCCATTGCTACTTTAAAGACAAGTAGCTGAAAGAATAGCAATAGGAGAGAGTATTTTCTGGACAACTAAAAAAAAAAAAATAACCACTGACTGACTAGCATCCAATCCAAAAAAACGGCGTAATGCATACCTTATCCCAAAAAAAAATTTTGTAATTTTATATATTTTAAAGATAATTTTAAAAGAAGGAAATAGGTTAAAAAGGAGTTTTTATTTTTTTTGTTTTTTTTGAGGTGAGAGTAATGGGAAGGGGAAGTTTTTAAAATTTTAAAGGGGTTGGAAAGATTGGAAGGGAAAAATTTTAATGGTATTTGTTTTTAGAAATTTTAAAAATTTAGGGTGAGGGTTTTTTGATGGTTGTATTTTTTTTTTAAAATGAAATTAAACCCAAACACTGGCCAGAAAAGAAATAGTAGACGACTTTTGGTTCACCAAAAGCTTTTGGGAGACAGGAAATGGGGGTCAATAAAACTGATTTTTTTCATTTTAAATTTCCTGGGGCTGCATCAGTATTAAAAAAAGCAATTTTTGGGCACACTTTAGATTATTTCCAATTTCACTATTAACTAACTTTTGCCTCAAATCTTAATTCGCTTTTAATAAGGAGTTTTTTTGGGATTGGGTAGGGTTAAGGGGTGTGCTTTGAAATATTAATAAACGCAAATCCTGGAAACTCTTTAAAAGGAACTAGTTAAAAAATGAAATTTGATTCTAAACTAAAAGGGTTTGCAAGTTGAATATTAAAAATTGGGTACTTTTTTTTGTTAGACCCAAAACTCACTTTTTTCTAAGGCATACAAAAGCACCGGTAATTGCTTCAAAACACCTAACACAAAAAAAAAATAATTAGGATTTCCCAAAATATCAAGACAAGGAAAGACCCGGAAAAAAAGTTTAAAAAAAAATTAAGGCTGCATAAACCAACGATTTTAACCTTAAAAAAGCAAAAACCCAAATTATAAAAAGTTCGAAATAAACAGTAGCCTACCTAATCCATTGATGGCCAAGACTTAATGGGTGACAGAGGTGGACAACCAACCTTGGGTTATCCCCTTATGCCACAGGACGCTCACGGATTGTTTAAAAATTATGGGCCATGCAAGCAAATTTGAGACAAAAAGAGGACTAAAACGAAATCAACATCTTTGAGATGCCAGGGCCCCGTCCACGACTAACTTCGACTAACAACTCGCCCCCGGTGTTGATGTTTTTTTATTGACGGTGAGCAAATGTCATAAAACTAATCAATGTTATTTTGTTAACAGATAAATGTTAGAATATGATCCTTTTTTTTTTATGTTTTCTAATTTGATCAGCTTGTCTATACACCAACAAACAACCCAACTAACAAATTCAACACACCAAA